>PVIJ01013836.1:0-43461 GCA_004024925.1 Scalopus aquaticus
AGAAGAGCTCAAAAGGCACTTCTCCAAAGAAGAAAAGCAAATGGCCAACAGATACATGAAAAAATGCTCAACATGGATGGAATTAGAGGGGATCATACTCAGTGAAATAAGCCAGAAAGAAAAAGAAAAAGATCGAATGGTTTCACTTATAACAGGACTATAGGGAAACCAAATAGGAGAGAGAAACACAGGGGGTGGGGGGCGGTGGGGAGAGGGGAGGGTAAGGGAACAAAATGAAATAGAAAAGAACACAAGGGACCATGAAGATGGATCACGGGTGAATTGGTGGTGTGCTACTACCCAAGGGGAATACAGAATGTAAAAGACATAAATAACAATAAAATATATATTTAAAAAATAATAAGTGAATTCCGTGTATGGAAATGATATATTGAATAGAGTCTACAGAAAAATAAAACATAATTATTAAAAAAGGGACAAATGTTTTCAAATGCTACAATTTTATGTGATGAATTCCTGTTTAAAAGCCTTGCTTTTGCTATTTCTTAAAACTATTAGTTTTCTCATCAAATATAGAAAAGGTTAAGATTAAGTAACATCTGCCCTTAATCATAGTTCATAGAGAAAAAGTGTTTTACTTAGAAAATTACATGTTAACACAAGTCAAATAATTTGAAGATGCTAGGTCAAGTCCATCATTCTATACAGGTCCCAAACAGTATATAAACAGGTGAAAACTATTTTATTCCCATGTCAATTTCCAGGAGAGAGTTCATAGCTTTGACCATCACCTGCTATGATCCCCTTCATTTCCTTCTTTTGAAAAAAAATCCTATTAATACACCTACTTCATAGATTTTGACATAAATCTAGATTTTAGCTATGAGAATATTACATACATTATTCAAATAAAAGCATAAACTTATAGTTTATTACTATTGAAAGTAGTAAATCTACTCTGTTATCCAGGCTCATATTCTAAGCATAACATAATTATTTAGAAAACTGGCAATATATAATTTAAAATGCAGCTTCTTTTCCTCCTAAGTCTTGGGTATATGTACTAATATTAAAAATGTATTAGATGCTGCAGAGAATAAAATTAAATAAAAATGGAAAGTAGAAATTACTCTGCAGAATAGAAAGTTTCTACATTGTCTCAGTTTCCTCATCTGTAAATTGCAAAGGTCAGGACAGATCTTCTCTGTGAACTCCCATGTATATTAATTTCTATGACATATACATATATATGTCATGTCTATATTTTACTGTGTGGGAGGGAGGATTGGAAGGAGTATCTCAATTTTATCATACATAAAACATGATATATAAAGTGGGTGGTTGTATTATCATTACAACTTTTCAGTAAAACAGAAAGAAGCTTGCCCTAAGTAGACATATAGATTTCTCTTAACTGGACATGTTTTAGAAATTATAATTATCTAAAACAATCTTTATTATTGGTAAATCACCAAGAGGATATATAAAATAGATGTTCCTGTGGCTTTTTTGTTGAACAAAAAAAATAATATTGTACACAGGTTTTAGTATCTGCTGGGTGCAACTCACACCTTTATTTGGGCTAGGGGATATATCAATTTAAAGAAAATAAGAACTGACAAAGAAGAATAATATCCTTGATATCTTTGAATTTAAAATCTGATTAGTTTCATTAATTCTGTCTTCATTCCTATCTATTCTGTAATACTTATTTTAAAAAAATAGACATAAAAATTTTTCTGACTTACCAGCAAGATTTCAAAAGTCAAATTTCCTAGCACAATTTTATATTTATTTCTAATCTGATTTCTCTGCATTTTATATATAATCTTTTTACCATTCTCAATCCATCCATTTTTAACTTCCTGAGATTAGTTTCCTTCTTTGAGACTCAACACAAATGAATCACTCTAAAAGAAATAGGCCCTTTATTCCTTAGTTGAAAATAACTGATGTCTCTTATTTTCTTCTACAGTATAGCACTTATTTTTAAACTGATAAAAACATTTCAATATTTCTTTCTTTATACCAATTCATTTACATATCTCTCCCCCATCCTTTGTAAACAAGAACATGCAAACTCATTAGAAATAAAGCAGAATAAGATTCTTGTCAGTTTCTCACTTGTTAAATTTATGTGTTTATTCATCTCTGGAAACAAAGTAGGTGTTCAATAAATGTTCCATTGCATTACTTAATCATTGAAAAATTAAGTATATTGGGCAAGTTGAAGGGAAAGGAAGAGCAGTATAAAGTTAAATTCTGAATGTTAACTATATAAAAAAGAGCATCTGCTAAATTGTACTTAAGTCTGAATCAACATGTAATTAAATAAGGAACTACGTCAAAAGTAGTTGTTTTAAGATGGTGATAAGCAAATCAAAATCCTGATTACTTCAGAAGCAGTAATTCAGCCTGAATGAAGCAGATAACTCAAGTTGGTTGCTTTTTTGTAGCGCCTATAAAATCCATGAATCTTAAGAATGAGAAAGTGAGGCTGTTACGGAATAACTAAGTTTCCAAAGCTAAAATCCATACTATTAATCAGAGAGAAATTTTACCATCTCTCTACATTCATATTGTTTATGATTATAATCTGTGTTTCAAGAATCTTCACTTGAGTTAAGGAATAGGAGTAGAAAGATATAGAATCGGTTAGGGGGCTTGTCTGTCTGGATTTGATGAAGCATTCCAAAAATTAGAAAGATATTTCTCCACTTGGGAGAGACCTGGAGGAGAACTAATCTTGACTATGTAGGAAAGAACCAAGCTTGATGTAGTTACTCACTTAAGACACTTTAATATTAGCAGAGAGATAATTTGAAGCATAGCATAAGGACAAAATCAGATTGGGTAAAGAAGATATGGTATATATCCATATCTACCCAATGGAATACTAATCGATTATAAAAAGATGAACACTTACAAACTTGAATAGTACTGGAGGGGATTATGCCAAGTGAAATAAACCAGAAAGATAAAAACAAATACTGGATGATTTCATTCATATGTGAAATGTAGAGAAACAAAACAAAAAGGTGAAACAGACCAAACCAAAAATTGACCCTAGAAATCTGATTGCAAGACTGAGGAAACCAGTGGAGGGCAGATGGAGAAAAGAAGTACAAGGGGCCACAATGATCTATGATGGAGGACTATGGGTACCTTGGTGGTCTGATGTGGTAACATAACTCTGAATCATATACAGTATTGTAAACCAATGCTTTCACAAGTAATGATATATATTTAAAATAAGTAATTGTAAAGTATAAGTATAAACACCTAAAATAAGTGAGTACATTTTGAATATATGGTTGGCTACCTCTTTGGATATCAAAGCAATTCACAGAATGGACAGGGGAAAAATTTATTTTCAATATACCAATTGTTTTATATAGAAAATGAGTGATGTATATTAATGTTCTAATGTTTTCAAATTTTGAGTTATATGGTATAGAATCTGTTAAGTTAATGTGAAAAGTAGAACACAAATCAACCTTTCAGTGTTGGTCAAAATTTTAAAAGTTGCATTATAGAGGAGTAATAAATCTAGCACGCTAATGTTCAGCATGATGACTACAGATAATATATTGTGTGCTGGAAAAATAAATTGTTAAGTGTTTTATATATATATATAGCTTTTAAAGGAAGAAAAGACAAAAATGTGTTTAATAAAATGTATTTAAAAAATGGACACAAATTTGAACACAAGGCCAAAAACATTTCACCATTTGGTTTGCACTGACAGTATATTTTTATAACGCAAGCACTAGTATCATGAAAATGGAAAATAATACCCCATTTCAATGGAAAAAATAAAAGATTTACCACTGTGAAACCATCGCATCTGGGCCAGGCACAACTCGTCAATCTGAGTTACAATTCAACATAAAATGGCAGACTGAAATACATTGAAATACAAAATCCATCCCTTGTTTCTTTCCCAACCTCTCTGCTAGATCCTAATTCATTCCCAAAACTAGAGTGGAAGTCAAGCATAAGAGTCCCTGGACCAATAGATTACACATTTAGACTTTGTTCCTATACCTGAAGTTGAATTTCATTTGACACCTGTCTTAACTATTGTCCTGGTCTTTATAAAGTAACTGAATTCACCAATGCTCAAATCTCATTTTTTTAAAAAAAGGCATAAAATGTTTTACTCTGTGTGGATAATTAATATTAATTGAATCTAAAAATAGATGCACCTATTTCATGCAAAGACCCTATTTTCCTCCACTGAAGAATTTTATATTATAATATAGTTTAATATTTTAGTTGGATAAATATTTTTAAAAGCTTAAGATAGGACTTTGCAATTATGCATAGCCACCTGTTCTGAGTCATATATTTAGTTTACAATGCTAAGTCTACAGATTTACAGTTTTTCCATTTGGACTCTGAATTGTGGCCTGAATCTGTCACATAATTTGTAAGTACAGCCTGAACTACAGTCCAAATCACGGACAAGTCTCCAGTCCTGATGGGAGCTAATGCTTCCAAGTCAGAAGGGCTGTTATCCGCTATTTATATCATAGCATGTTCGGTGACTGAGTCAATATAGTAGTCCACTAAAAGTGCAGTTCATAAATAGATTATCTTTGTAGTTAAAAACCTTCATTTTTGTAATTTTATTTTCAGTAACTTACTGAGGTATAGTTATTCTATTTCCCACAAAATACAGAAAAGAAACTTGGGACAAACATGAACAGAAAATATACTGCAGTTTTATTGCTCTGTCTCAAGATGCTTACAAATACTGAATTTATTTCCAGTAAGTTATTAGCTGTGAAATGTAATGTGAAACACACACACACACACACACACACACACACACACACACACACACACACAAATATCATGAGCCCAGGTATGTATAATACACATATGATATGCTAATTTTAAACATTTCTGGTTTTACATGAAAGTATAAATGTTAATTTTCCTAAAGGTGAATAAACACTTTGCTTTAATTGAAACATTTTCCCTTCTTTTCAGCAATTTATCTGAATTATTAGAACTAAAAATAAAATTCAAGAAAAATTACCAATTTCAACATGCTGAAGGATGATGCTAATATTTCAACTTTATGTTAAACGACATTTCAAATTTAAGGTATTTTTGAATGAACAATAAAGAAGGTGAAGTGAGGAGATGATTTCTTTTATTAATGTGACAGAAAGATAGTAAAAATATAAAAGGTTTCCCATTCTTATATTGAGTTTCCCCTTTTGGTCAACATACTCATTGTGATCTCAAAAAGTAGCATAAACAAGACAGTTTCTATTCTAATATCACAGGATAACTAAAACTGTTCCTTTTAATGTATTAAGGTGTTAAACCTTAATGCCATTTGTAACTTTCTGGAAAGTAGAATGCCATTGTTATTTGTTCTCATTCAGGTCCCACCTGCAATGCAGCATTATCTGTGAGTGATGCGTAGATGTGTTGTCCAGGATATTGTAGTTAGATGTAGCCCTGTGGCAAAGAGGTAATCATATTGATTTTTCACTACTGCAGCAAATACTGTTGTGTCCAACTACTAAGCTTTGGCAAAAAATAAATAAAACCACAACTATCAGATCTGTTGTTGAAGCAAGATTTCAAGTACCTCCAAATCATCTGCTGCAAGGTCATTTAGGACAGTATTGCCCTCATAAGTAGGGTGCATTGAATAATATCAGCAGCCCTCCAAACTTTCCACTGGCTGGTTATCTTGTTTTTTTTTTTTTTTTCTTCTTGCCTATTGTGATAGGTGTCAACACAAAATGTTAAGGAGCAACTTGCTTTATAAACAAAAATATAAACAATATGTTCACTAACCTGAATACTAGGGAAATTATTAAAATAAAGAAGTATATGATTTTGTTCTCTTAAAATTGCTAATAAATGTTATGAAAGCATTAGTAAAATATAACTAACAAGAATTTGTTAAAAACTAAGAAAGGTTTTTTTTGAAGTATAACTAGTGCAGTTCTTGTTTTTATTTGTTGATACTAAATATTTATTTTGTTGTATAATTGGTACTTTTGTTCAAAAACATAGTCAATAAAATTATCAAATGTCCCTCTGGCTGGGAATTACAAAGGATGAAGGACAGTGAGTATGCTCTTAATAGATCTGAGTTTGAAGATCTGTTGGTATGTCAAAATGGGGATATTTGGATGACCAGTAGGTACTGGAAACATTAGGAAATTGATTCTGTGTGAAGAGAAAGGGTGCCTGCTTTGACCTAAAATTATATTTCCAGTTTCATGCATAGCCACTGGAATATAATGTAGGTTCTGTGTTTGTGGATGTAATCAATTAACATTAGAGTTTGCATGGTGTAAACAGGATTACTGAGCAGATCATAGAGAGTGAAAAGGGAAGGACCTTGAAAACGCTTATATTAGGCCTCCCTGGTGGCTCAAGGGGTTGAAATAGTCTCAACACTATATGCAGCCACTACAGTACAAGGTCAATTCCCAGCTAGAGAGCTTCCCACATGACACAGCAGACCTCTCCTGCCCCAACTGCTGCTTCCCTCAGGATTGTAGTTCAGTAAACCTGCCTATTCTGCTCCCCACTCTGTCTCTGGTGAATCCTCTCACTCCCCTCCACACCTCTGGCCTACACCCCAGCTCTTGCATGCATGCATAAATAAATTTTTAACACTTTGTGTGCCAGTGCCCTTTGAATTTACCAGCCCTTGGGGCTGGCCATTTTCTGTGCCACCGCATGAATGATATAAGCATTCAATAAAACACACACAGCTCCTGAACTACTGGATATTAAAAAAACTGTAATATCTCTCATAAAACACCTTACAGTTTCACTAAAACAATGTATAAAGCTTCTAGATTGAGTATGATCAAAGAAATAGCTCCTAATAGTTCCAAATAAATCCACCGTGGCGTGAAAAACCAGAGACTAGATGAACACGTATTATTCGTGAGTGGCCACCTGACACTGGTGACAAAAACATGTACTAATATGTGAGCAGACCACAAAGTGTTAAAACAAAACAAAAATGCCTATATCTGTATTTAGGTCAACTATTATCCCCTACTGGTGATATTTGTTGACCAAATATGAAGTAAAAATAAACACTAATTTTGTTACTGGACGGACTTTGTCAGCAAAACATTTTCAGTATACTCTGGCTAAATTGAATATGTATAATTTTGTGGTGTTAGTGAGCTTAGTCAAATGACATGACATAATATATAATTCAGCATTTAGTTTTATACAGAAACTTTAGAATACAGTAAATTGTCTTAACTCTCAATATTTCTTGATTTGATATGGATAAAATTATGCTTTGATATGGATAAAATTATGCTTTGAGAGACATGTCAATGTTCAACTAGAACAAATAGCAAAATTACCTTTTTTCTTTATTAGATATATTTTTCATAAATACATTTTTCAACATACTTGAACATGAGCAGAACATACTATCACAAAGGTTCCTGCAAGAACATAGTTACTTAATGGAAATGCAAATATTACATCTATATTATGCAAACTCCACACTGTGAAAAATGTGAAAATATTGCTCTCAAAAAAACTTTTGTTTACTTCTGTGCTCTGTACCTAAAGATCTAATCCAGAAAGGCAGTTTTATTCAAGCAAGTCTCTGAAGAAATGTCAATGAAAAAATAATAGCTTTGTAATCCTCAGTCAGAAAAGAACTTTGCAAACAGAAAACTACATGGTAAATTTCAGTTGAGAAACTTCGGTTTTGTTTTTCTTCTGTCACACAAAATCAAGAAAGATGTCGAAAGAACATTTGAGGTAAGAACATAAAATCTTCAGATTATGCATCACACTATAAAATTTAGTTCCTAAAACCAGTCTGTAAAATGAACAATTGCTGGTAAGTTATAATTTATTGATTTAAATATTATTAATTTAGCAGTAGTAGTCTAGTACCCATTAGACTGATTGATGGAAAGGCGATAATACACTGTCATTTTATTTTGTACAAACCAAGCTTCCAATTTGCCTTGAATTTTATGCAGATATAAAACAAGAGTGCTGCTAGAGAACACGTTTTTTAAAGAATGCATTTTAAAATACAAACACAAGGAAAGGATGCCAACCAAATAAAAACAAGAGAGCATCAAATTATACCATTATTTAATCATGGATCATCAATAAATTTGTTTCTAATTAATTTTTATGAAAATATTAGATTATAATACTATATACACACATATGCATATACACACACATATACATACACACATATATATACATACACACATACACATTCTGGGTATAGGTTCACAGCTCTTTAAAAGTATGCTATTACACCACACTCACCACTAGAACACCAGTAATTCTCTACATTGGTTCACTAGGCTCCCTCCAGCCTTTGCTTTCTCCCAACCTTCAAACTCTCCCTCTGGTAGTTTCAATCATGTGTGGAATTTTTATAAAATGTTGAATAATATGATACCTTTATAAAATTTCAAAAACTGAGTAAATTTAATCAAATTTTGGAATCAATGATTGGAGATTACTTCAATAGCCTAAGTGTTCAGGTCTTCCTGTTATTTATACATTGAAACCCAGATATCCATTGTGAAGATATTTGGAAATGGGGCCTTTGGAAGTAGGTAAATTTGGAAACGAAACCCTCACACTGGGATTATTCCCCTTATAAAAAAGAAATAGGAGAGAGCACTTTGATCTCAATTTTCTCTGGCACACATGGACATAATGAGTAGACAGCTCTCTGCAAACCAGAAAATCGGCCTTCACCAAGAATTTAATCTGCTGGCATCCTGGTCTTCGACTTCTCAGACTCCAAAAATGTGAGAAATATTTGTTGTTTATGCTATTTCATCAATGGCAATTTGCTAGAGCAGCTGAACAAACTAATAGTACACTAAAATGAAAAGCAAGGGAAATTGCAATAAGTTAAGGGAATTAATTTTAGAGGAGGTACCAGTTTTTAGGAGGGCACACAATCAAAGCACTTGGTGGGGTTGGCAATATTCAATTCCTTCATTATGTGGTGGTTACATTGAATAATTTATGATAATAGGTAGCACATTGATAGTTTTGTACACTTTTCACCATGTGCGTTATACTTCGCCAAAAATCTGGTTTGAAAGCAAAAGACAAAAAAGGGGACAAGAAAATAATTTTTAAGGTAATATTAAAGGCGGGGGGTACATTGATGGAAGGTTATGTTCAAATTTAATAAAGTAGAATGCGGTATTTTTTTTTATTTGTGGGTAGTTTTCTCTTGCCAGATCGTATCAGTCCATTGCTTTGTACATAAGCTATTGAGCTAAAATATAATGCGTGCTACAATCGCTAGGATACTGAATGTGGAGTCCTTGTAAGATATATGGCTGGGAAATGTAAAACAAATTAGTTACTCGCATAAAATCAGTGAGGAAAAAAATAAAGAATTATAATAAGAAGTTAAAGGAAATTAATCGTGAGAGAAAATGCCTGTTTTTTTTAAAAAATTAACAATACGATAAAGTCAAAACTAATTAATGCAGTTTACCTTTAAAATTAAGAGAGTAATTATAATCCCCTGAATTTACAATGTTTAAATATGTATGAGAAATTTCTAAAAATCTATGTTCAAATACCACGATACATGTTTTTGCAAATGTAGATTATTAAGATGATAGGTGGCACGTGGTCAGCTCTTCTTATATATCTGAATAGAGATGAATAAACACTGCAGGTTGATGTTTTAATAGTATATTTTATTTCTTTTTGTTATGAGTAAAATAAATTCTACATTTCTTAGTGTTCAGATTTATTTTCTAATGTATGAGACAACTTATCAAAATAATTCCTAGAATGACTCTGAATATGTCCATGTAAACAACTTGCCTCCTTCTTTATTACTTGTGCATTATATAAACTTATCGGTTAAGTAATTAGAGTTTCTAAATTGTATGTATACATGAAACTGCCTAGTGACTTGTGACAGAAAAAGTAAGATTAGGGAGGAAGCCAATGAGGTGTTTGTCTCCATAGCTAAAGTGAAGTGAAGAGTTTAGGCAATCACTTGCTTAATTCAAGCATTAAACTGTTTTTGCTCCAATTGCCTAGATAATCAAAATCAAGCTGCTGGGAATTTTGCCTAAATTTTCTAAGCAGTTTGCTCCATCTTTAAGTGGATTTGGCCATAGAAATATAACTTCTGGATTTTGTAGTGTTATTATTTACAGGGAAAGTGTTAGAATTTGCTACTCTCACCACTTAAATATTGGAACAACTGTAGATTAAATGAAATTAAGACTTCGCAGACTTTGTTTTGAATTTTTCAAGTTGTTTTTTGTCTCTACCACATATCTTTTCTTTGTTCTTCTATTTCTCCTTATCTTTTTCATTTTTTAACGCATAAATATACACATGCTCACACACACATGTACACATGCTACCCTACTTCTAAGAAAGTTGGCTCATTAATATATGAAGTGTTACCTCATTTTTGAGACATTCATGACTTAGTAAAAGGATGCATGTTTGGTGATACATTGCTTGAAGAATTAAGAAATACTAGTGGCAAGAGATTATTAGAGTCATTCGAAAGAGGTAGAGAAGCAACCTCAGACAATGGATAGTATAGCAATGATAAACACCAGTAAGACCCTTATTGTGGACAGAAAATAGTGACGATTGTATTACAGAGGAGGACAGAATACAGAGGTAGAAAGTTAAGAGATGCATGGAAAAAAAATAATGGCTTGTGAATAAAGTGTGTGAACTTCCTGTTTTGCTCAGTTATCACTAAAGTACTTTATGTAGAAAGATACAATCTGAGTTTTGAGAGGATCGCAAAGGCTGCAATGAGAATTGATTAGTGTAAAGAGTGACAGGGAAACCATTTCAAGTATGGCTGGAATAGTCCATATTTGAAATAAAGTAATAGCAATAGGTATATAGCAGATATTACAGATTTGGGGAAAATTTCTGAGGGTTAATGGAAATTATAACAGTTATATAAATAAACTAGAAAAAGTCACATAAGAGAGAGGCAGAACAAGATCAAAACTCTTGTAGTCAGAAAAATTTAATGACACAACAAAGATGAAAATACTAATAAAAACAAATAATAGTGAGAGAAGAACCATAGGGAAATTATTCCTACAGACTTTGTCCTTAAAGCTTTTCTTCAAAATATAGGCAAAATCAAAATTACATTGTTTACTAATATACTTCGTATACTTCAGGTTTTTTACACATACTTCAACTCAAACATAACTATCAAGAGAGTTGGTAAAATAGCTTAGCTAATTGTGAAGGAAAACCTAAAAAAGGCAAATTATTACCGCTTTAAATACATAAAATAGGGACAGTTACTTCCTATTCATATTGATAGGAATTTCTTGGGGAAACTAACCACAATTATTTTCTTTCACTGATTATATTTTAGAGATGTTTTACAGTATTTTCATGTAAACATAAATACTTCTTCAAAACCAAGATATTTGAAGATTAACGTTATCCAAGGAAATGAGAACTTTCACTTCAGGCAAATATCTTCCGATCTTTTACAACCCAATACAAGTGGAACATACAGTGTGAATACGATTCATCATCATCCATTTTTGTACTTACATGGCTCGACTATTTATCTACTATAGGGCACATTACATGGCAGTTGTAGCCTGCCTATCTATCTTGGCAACCTTGAAAATCAGTCCAACAACTGGTGTTTATGTACTAAACATCTAGAATATTAACAATATCATATTAACAGTTTTGCCTATTTATTTTTTTTTACTCTTTTGCAATACACTATAAAAACCATGACCCCAGGTAAGTAAAATAATGCTATCCCTAACCTTTTGAATAAATTGATTTTAACTATTATTTGGAATTTGTGTTCTTTAAAGAACTTATTTAATATTTTTTGCATTGAATATTCAGAATAAGAGTGTGGCTTAACTCATAGTCTACTAGGTCCTCAGAGATCTTTAATATCCAAGTTAATTCTAGACTTAATAAAATTATTACCATGTAAGCAAGATCCACCCTCCCCCTCACCCACCCCCAAACACACACACACTGCCATTTAATTCCTATGGTACATATACTGGAAAGATTTCAATTATAAATAAAAGTTGCTGCTGATCAGAGCACGAACAACTTTGCTGGACAAAAATTCAATAACAAATGAGTGACCCAATTGCTAGTCTAATTTCCCTAAGGAACAATCCTTTCTATGAAGCTAACCAAATAGCTCATGTCTTTTTCATGTTGTACCTATATTCCATAGAAGAATATTGATTTTTATATTAACTCTCAGAGAAACTGACCTTCTTATAACACTGCACGTGTGTTTCCATTTGAAGTGCCACTGAGAGGGGCTGTACACTTGAATCATTTTCTCTACTTCCTCTGGGCTCTCCTTGAGAATAAACACACATACATATTTATGATGTGGTTTCATTCATTTAGAAGTAAAAAATAGCTGTCTAATAAAAGCAACGGTATGTTTCACAATGAATTGCAAATCTCATCCTTAATATGGATGCATGTTTTTAACCCTCAGTGAGAGTAATCTGTTCTCATTTATCCTCATCGGACTAGATAATTTTTTTTTAGATTTATCTATGCATACAAGCTGGGGTACAGGCCAGAGGTGTGGGGCGGCAGGAGGTTTCACCAGAGACAGAGTGAGGAGCAGCACAGGCATATCGAAGGAAATACACTGCTGAAGGGAGCAGCGGGCAAGGCAGGAGAGGTCTGCCACGCTATGTGGGAATCTCCCCGGCGGGGTGTCGAACTCGCATCACTGCTGATAACAGCTCCACAGCGCAGCGCTTAACCGCTGTGCCACCAGGGAGGCCCAGGACTAGATATTTTAACTTTATGCCTACTTGCCTGGTTTTAGGAACACAGAACATAAGGAAATCTATATTCCAATGGTCTGATGACAGTCAATTCTGAATTCTATCATTTTGTCTCTGACAAGTGTATATAGTGACTTATTTTCAGGAACATATGGGGATATGTCACCTATAGCCAGAAATATGAATTTGGTAGTCTTTACATTCAGTTCCCTTTCCTTCATACTATGACACTTTTGTTTCTGCATGTCCATTTATTTTTGCAGTATGTATTAAATGATATCATGATCTAGCTCTCTCTCGCTGAATTCCTTATTCCCATTTATGTGTATAAATGTAACTTTGGTTGAAAATCAACTAATGGGAAGTCTTACATGTTTCCATCACAAAGTTTTTATGTATGGACATTATACTGAATAGAAAGTTAAACAAATAAACTAATAAAAAAAGGGTAAAACACTTCTAAGAAGGTGTGTTAATTTGGGAGATATCCAGAAGTAGAACAAATTATGATACTGTGCCTATTTTATTTTACTATATTTTATTCTTTGAGACAGCATAGGAGAAAGAAATCAGGGCAAGAAAACGGGAAGTAATCCTCATAGAGAAAGTAGACTTCCTCTTGAGTCAGTAAGAAAGAAAATAATGCATTTCTATAATTGTTTCCTCAAACCTGTCCAATATTAACTGTAACTCTAGGTTAATAATTTCACCCTTCACTTGGGTGTCTCTAGAAGTGAAAACACATTGTCAGATATGTAAAACAGACAGATAGCAACTTACATGTTTACTATTATATTACACATATATTTTCCCTGTATATTATTATTGCCTTTTGGTATATTTCATTTATATTTGATTTTGATTTACAATCATATGTTTATGATGCATATTTGAACACTAAGATTATAGATTTATTATATCTGGGATGATTGTTATTTTAGGCAAAAAAAACCCTCATTTCTTATTATTTTCTAAAGAACCAATATCATGGTCGTTAAAATGAGAGAAAAAAATACTATTTATGTTTCTCTTTTTAGAAAGGAAGAATTTCTATTACTAAGTTTTCTCTATATTTTATATAATTCATAGGTTCAAGATCACAGAACAAATTGGATCCCACTATTAAGCATTATGAGGATATAGAATTGAAAGAGAAGAGTGTACTGCCAGTGGGCATTTCAAATTACTAAACTCTGATGACATTCCAGATAGTAAAAGCATCCAAAATTAGAGTCATGTGCAACAATGTCTTGCTGGCAAGTATAACCCAAATTAATGTGTTCATTTGCAAACTCTAAACAAACATATTTTATCATAATTGCATTTTTGTGTGTGTACAAAACTGATGTTGTATTGAAACAATAGTCTAGTTAAAACCTAGTGAGGTCTACTCTGAAATGTCCAGTGAATGGAATGACTTAAAATATCAATCTCTGAACTGATATGGAAGCCATTTGTCAATCACATGCTTCATTTTAAAATATGAGCATGTCTATACTAAAGTTTCCCAGGGTACAATGTTCTGTGGGTACTTGACTGATCTGAAATTATCCTAAATTTTTCTAAATATTTTAGTATTTTGTTCAGCAGATTGCTCTGACATACAATAGATAAAATAAAAAGCTCATACCCTTCCTGAACTTAAATAAAACAGGAAAGAATGGTAATAGTTTACCATTGACTTTTAAATATATTACTTAACCTTAAACTGAGAGTCATTGGGAGGCTCTTTTAACCACAAAGATTACAATTTAAATTTTATGTGGCTTACAGTTCATAAAATATACTTTCCTCCATATTTTATTAAACACACACCCTGAAGTTTTTAGATTGTTGGTTCCCATTGAACTATGGTTAATACAGAACCTTTTCTATATCATTGCCAAAAAAAATCTGCAATGTAAACTTTTAATAATATTTTTTTCCAAAGTTTTTAGGAACTATTCCTTAGTACCTGAACCTCAAGAACTATGTAATTAGATACTGTTTAAAAAATTAAGTATGCTGTTGCTGCTTTATTCAGAATTACATGCTTGTTTGTTTTTTTAAAGATTTATTTATTTATACATACAAGCAGGGGTACAGGCCAAAGGCATGGGGCGACGAGAGGGTTCACCAGAGACAGAGTGGGGAGCAGAACAGGCAGATCGATGGAAATACACTGCTGAGGGGAGCAGTGGGTGAGTCAGGAGAGGTCTGCAGCACCATGTGGGAATCTCCCTGGCTGGGCATCAAACTCCTGTCACCAATGCTGACAGCTCCACAGTGCAGCGCTTAACCATTGAGCCACCAAGGAGGTCCTCAGAATTGCATGTATATTTTTCTTTGTAAACAGCCACAGTAATTTAATGCAATTATTTCTGTGTTTAGATCAATAGTTTGTTTCTCATATGCATTTGATAAGTGTATAATATCTTCTGTTTCTTCAGAACTTAGTGAAAACACCACTGTTAAGATGAGAGTGAAATTGAGGTTTAACTATGAAGTGGAAAGCAAACAGTTTCTAGAGGCAAACTTCCCCTGAGAGATGATACCGCAATGACATTGCTCTAAATAATGTATTTATGCTTTTTAGAATCTGTGTGACATATTGATATACATATGGCTCTATCACTGAAGGACAGCCACTCTTCTGATAAAAAAGACAGAATCACTCCAAAATATCTCTATTGCAAGATTTTAAAGCCCAGTAATATCAAGTTCTATGGAACAAAAAAGTCATTTTGTTATGAAACTTCTTCCTGTCACTTGTCTAAGTGATTAAGGAAAATAAAACGTTAAATGTCATTTACTAATTTAACACATAAAAATTCTGTTTGCTATAAAAATAAATAATTGTTCAAAAATTTGGGTTTTCCACATGAAGCTACATGTAATGACTATTTCAGTCATTATTTTTAAAACAGTGCTTGAATTTTGAAATTCTATATAGAGTAATGATAAATAGCAAAGAAGGGTGAGCCTGTATCTCTGAACCTGCTACAATATTGTAAACCAACTTTATCTTGATAAAACTTATAGCATGAAGGGTTAAAGGAATAACGATGATTGGTTCCATTATATAATAGTGCTGTATAAATGATACGTTTTCACTGAATCATGTTGGCTTTCTTTCAGATATGCCCTAGGACAGGCCATGTATGACTTCTAAACACAGGACCTTGCCTCCCTTGTCTTAAATGACACTCCACTGAATTTTTCTTACAATCCTCCTGGCTGATATTTCAGACAGATCTCAGAGCTTCCCAGATGCTTCTTGCTAAACAAACTATCATATCCTTAGCTTTTAAAAAAAGAAAGAAAAGTCCAAACTCTAAGACACATATAGTTAAAATAACTACCATATCCCTAATTCAGCTCTGACCCACAAATCAGGGAGCTAGAAAAGGGCGTTGATAAGTAGTAGAGGTGATTAGCTTTGTTATTTACTCTGACTTAATTTAAATATATATATATTTATTTATTTTTATTTATTTTTTTAAAGATTTATTTATTTATGCATACAAGCTGGGGTACAGTCCAGAGACTTGGAGCGGCGAGAGGGTTCACCAGAGACAGAGTGGGGAGCAGAACAGGCAGATTGATGGAAATACACCGCTGAGGGGAGCAGCAGGCGAGGCAGAAGAAGTGTGCTGCGCCATGTGGGAAACTCCCTGGCTAGGCGTTGAACTTGCGTCGCAGCTGCCAGCAGTTCCACAGGGCAGCACTTAACCTCTGCGCCACCACGGAGGCCCTATCTATTTATTCATACATACAAGAGCTGCAGTATAGGCCAGATGAGGGGTGGGGCAAGGTGAGAGGATTCACCAGAGACAGAATGTGGAGCAGAACAGGTAGATCTATTGAAATACACTGCTGAGGGGAGCAACAGGCAAGGAGAGGTCTGCTGCACCATGTGGGAGGCACCCTGGCCAGGGATCAACTCTTGCTGCAATTGCTACTGATAGCTTCATAGTGCTGAGACTTAACCCATTGTGCCACCAAGGAGGCCCTACTCTGACTTAAATTCTATCAAATTAAAAGTTCCAGGGCCTCCATGGTGGCGCAGCGGTTGAGCACTGCGCTGTGGAGCTGTCGGCAACTCGCAATGCGAGTTCAAAGCCCAGCCGGGGAGGATCCCACATGGTGTGGCAGACCTCTCCTGCCTCGCCCGCTGCTCCCCTCAGCAGTGTATTTCCGACGATCTGCCTGTTCTGCTCCCCACTCTGTCTCTGGTATGTCCTCTCGCCGCCCCACACTTCTGACCTGTACCCCAGCTTATATAAATAATTAAAAAAAAAAAAAAAGCCTTTAAAAAAAAAAAGTTCCATTTCTCCCAGTCTTAAGCTTAACTCCTGTTCTCTTATCAGCTCTCCTGACATGAGAGACATGCAAATGAGGGAAGCTTTATTTGTCATGGTTGGCAGAGGTGGTGAGTTAGGGTATGGCCTAGCACTTAACTACATCTTGTGGGTGTTTATCCAACAAATAAATAAAATTGAATACACCTACACATATGTATCACATCAGCTTCTACATAAGAATATACTTAAAATCGTGTGCAGGAAAATATTGTTAAAACAGGCACAACAATACTTACCCCATATGAAAATACTAACAAATTGACCAAGATATTAAGACACTGAAGAGAGTGAAAAGTCAATCCAGAAAATTTCAGTCAATCCACTGAAAATTTTTTATTAGCTCTCATTTTGAAGATATTTCATATAATTCATTTTATATGTTTCACCACGTAAATTTACCCAGTAAGACTGCAACAACATCCTAAATCAGCCTAGAATGATGTAATATTGCTCCACATGTGCATCACAATGTTCCAGCATCATGCCATCATGCACACATCATCCAGAGTTGATTGCATCATTTTCTGATGCAATGCAATGCTACTGCCAGGCAGCTGTTGAGGTAAGCTGACATCAGCAGTGCACTATAGAAAGTCCTATTGGAAAGGTTGAGCACTGAAAATATTTCAGTCTTTGTGCGAGACAGTTTAAGCTACTTTTCCATAGAACTGTTATTATTTTATCCATTTAGGCACAATACAGAACAGGAATGCTTGGAAAGTGTATTAATAGTGTGGACAACTTCTGCTCTATTTGTGGGGAAGTGACATTTGCCAACCAGAAGAAAAGTATCACTTCTCAAGTGAAGAAAGCTTATCATCTTGACTTCGGATGCAAGGCTGGTGACCAAGACAAGCCTTGGGTCCCGCATATATGCTGTGCTACATAGACAACACAGCTTTCACAGTGGTGAAATGGCAAAAGACCATCAATGCCATCTGCAGTCCCCATGGTGTGAAGAGTGCCAAGCAACCACATAAAAGACTGTTACTTCTGCTTGGTTCTTCCTCTTTTCAGTGGAATAACAAAGCAAAAGAAGTCAAGAATAGTCTGCCCAAACATTCTGTCTGCATTGAGACCAGTTCCACAAGGTGAGGGACTTCCTATTCCAGAACCTTCAGCAGAATATTCTCTTGATTCATCTGATGAGGACAAGAGTGAGCCGACCTGTTCCATCAGCATGCAGTGATCCAGATTTTCACTGTGGTGCATCATCAACCCCAAGCAGACTAACACAAGAAGAACTAAATGACCTGGTTCGTGATTTGGACTTATCCAAGAACAAGGCAGAATTGCTAGGATCAAGACTCCAACAATGGAAACTTCTAGAAGAAGATGTCACAATTACTTTATATAGAAAGTGAAGCAAAGATTAAAAAGGGAGTTTTTGTGGGTACTCAGATTCGAGAGCTCTTCAGAGATTACAGGTTCAACAACTTGCTGCAGGGTGATGTGAAACAAACATGGGATGCTTTTCGCCTAGTGTCTACAAACTTTCTTGGGAATGTTAGGGCAGAAAACTACAAGGAACTAGTAGAAGACATGCTGATGCAGTATCAGAAACTTGGCTGCAATATGTCTCTAAAGATCCCTTCCTTCATTCCCATCTGGATTTCTTCCCTGAAAACCATGGTATGGTTAGTGATGAACATGGCACACATTTTCATCAAGATATTGCATCGGGCCTCCCTGGTAGTGCAGCGGTTAAGCGCTGCACTGTGGAGTTGTCGGCAGCAGCGATGCGAGTTCGACGCCCGGCCGGGGAGAATCCCACATGGTGCGGCAGACCTCTCCTGCCTCGCCCACTGCTCCCCTCAGCAGTGTATTTCTGATCTGCCTGTTCTGCTCCCCGCTCTGTCCCTGGTGAGCCCTCTCACCACCCCATGCCTCTGGCCTGTACCCCAGCTTGTATGTATAAATAAATAAATCTTAAAAAAAAAAAGATATTGCATCAATGGAACAAAGATACCATGGAAAATGGTCCACTCCAATGCTGGCTGACTACTACTGGACACTCCCCAGAGATGTTCCTGAACAGGTGTACAAGAGACAAGTGAAGAAATCTATGAAGTTGTCTATGACTTGATTTTTTACAGGTATTAACTATAGGATTATTACTACTGACATGCATTTCGTGATGTAAACATCAGTTTATTGCAGATTACAGAAAAAAACTAGAGCCAAAATTAGAATTTGACTGCCATATTTGTGTTGAGCAATACAAATTGATAGAAAATGACTAATTTCATTTCAGTAGCATGACTTTTTAAAAAATTTGTTGACCAGTGTAATCTAATAGAATAATGGAGTAAACGTCTTACATAACTTTTCATTTAAAATTAATTATTCTGAACTGTGTCCTTCAATTTTGAGAGTGAAATTCTTTAAAGTGGTTATGGATTGAGTCGTATCATCATACCAGACTGTTAATGCTTTTTTCCAGATAAGCTTCCCAGCCACTCAACAGGCCTTTGCCAATCACCTTACTTGTAGGCTTGAACAAGCTAGCCATTGGCTCATACCATTCCAGGAGATTAAAAGCTGCAGCTGTTTGCTGTATTGCTGCAGTCACCATAGAAGTAGAAGCTCTCACATGCAGTGCCAGCTGACAAAAGATACTGCTCTATGTTTGTGCTGATGAGACTGCACACAAAAGCTCTGGCTTCATCAGCGGGTGCCTGGAAGGGCTGTACAACAGAATATAAAAGTGCCAGGGAAGTAATGCCTCCTGGGGTGACTTTGAACAAGTGAGAAGAGAATCTAGGGCCATCCAGAAACTCGATGGTTCCATAATACATCTCTGGAGACATGGCACTTGACTGAGAAAGCAGATGTGTTTATTTGGAAGTTCTAGCCAGCTGATTAACACACATTATATTTGCTCTTTTCTGCTTTCTTTCCAAATTTCAATGCATTTTCCCTGGGACAGACTCCCTCTGATAAAACATTATCATGCAAGTTTTGGTTTCAGGCACTGTTAATAAAGCCCAGGTGAGGTCAGTCATCCTGCCATTCCCCTCTAGTCACCCCTAAACATGGACAACAAGGTCAATGGCAGTTATGTTAAAATAGACATTTTCATGTTTTGAAGCTAGTTAGTCTAAATAGTGATAAAACTGTGGCCCTTTGATCATAATCTCTTAATCATCTGCTCAGATGACTAAGCAAAATGATTCAGTGCGTTATGAATAAAATGATGAAACACAGGGAAACCAGAAGGAAAAATCCTAGTGTTTCATAAGCAATTATTATAGGAAGAAATATCTAAATAATGAATTTATTGATATATCTTTTTTTCTACTTGTCACATGTTTCCTAGTAAGTAATTCAAGATTATTGTTAACCTAAGATTATCACATAAACAAAATGTATCACACTATATAATGTACTACGTTCAACACAAGCACATTTTACTAGACAAACAAGGGTTAAGGTATTAAATACATGATTTTTATTGCACTGTATATATATTTTTTAAGGATCTTAAAGTCTAAAGAAAATATGCTGACCCAGCCAGACAAAGATGGCATAGGATCAGTAGCAGCTCACTGGTATTAAGTCATTTATCAAATGCTGACAAATTACTGATAATTTGTATTGATTCTCTAGCTGGGCTTAGTGAACTGAAAAGCCAAATCCAAATAGACATTGAACTGGAATTGGGAACTTGACTGCTTTCATCAAATCAAAGTCATGTTAAGCTAAAACTTTACCTTATTCTGTATATTCAGCTCTCCATTTTCTATTAAATTCAACAAAACACTTGGCTTAATTGCTGTAGAAAAAAAATAAGCTTTTGCTACTGGGAACCAACATTTTAACAAGAGTTTTATAGAATTACAGAGGACTCCAAGCTTGTATTTTGAAGTAGAGAGCTTTCTACCTGAGCCAAATTGCAGTTGCTTGTAAAAAAAAAAAAAAAAAAAAAAAAAAACTTCTTTAAGCATGATTTTAAAATATGCTTCTTGAGTTTGAATACATACAATGAAGTTATGTATTTAGTATATTACATACAGGAAAAACCTCACATTTTTTTTTACCAAATCTATTATTTCATAGGTGCCATAGAATGTACATATATTTTGTATACAGGATTGTCTTATATAAAGATATCTCGTATAAGATATGTTGTTGGATTCAATAGCTCAACACAAATGGATAGTGATTTTATTCAAATTTCAGGGAAGACCTAACCTCATAACTAAGCTTTTATTTAATATAGAAAAACAAAATGGAAAATATTTATTTTTGAATTAATATTTATTAATTAAAATAATTAATAATTAATAATAATTAATAATAATAATTAATATTTATTTTGGAATTCTTTGAAAACGTGTCATTTTTCTTCATTGTGCTAAGAAAATGTATCTTTAAAAATTATATAAGGCCTCCTTGGTGGGGCAAGGGGTTAAGTCTCTGTCTCCAGTGAATCCTCTCACCCTCCCCTCCCAGCACCTCTGGCCTACACCCCAGCCCCGGTAGGCATAAATAAATAAAATGAATCTTGGGGGCCCTCCCTGGTGGTGCAACGGGCTAAGTCACAGAACTATAAAGCTATCCAGAGCCACTGCAGCACGAGTTCGATCCCCAGCCAGGGAGCTTCCCACATGGCACAGCAGACCTCTTCTGTCTCGCCCACTGTTCCCCTCAGCAGTGTACTTCAGTTGGTCTGACTCTTCTGCTCCCCGCTCTGTCTCTGGTGAAGTCTGTCACCACCACCCCCACATACACCTCTGACCAGTTTGTATGCATAAATAAATAAATCTTAAAAAAAGAAAATTTTATAAAAAATAAAAATTATATACAATTTTTCTGTAATTTTTTTAAGGTAACATGGGTTTACAATACTGTACATGACATAGAGATACAGGATCACACGTTTTCAGATGTGTGTTACACACCACACCCACTACCCAGGCACCCATCATCCTCCACCAGAGTGGCGGCACCCTTGTGCCCTCTTGCCCCTTTTCTGTCCATCCTCTACCTCCCCCACTGGTGGTCCTAGTTTTGTAGTCAGATTTCTTTGGTTTTAGTTTGGCTTTGTTTGACTCTTTGTTTCTCTATATTCCTCATGTGAGTGAAGCCATTTGGCATTTTTCCTTCTCCTTCAGGTTTATTTTGCTTAGCAAAATCCTTCTGTACCCCTGTTCTTTGTACTTTTCTTAGCTGAAATTCTATTTTATCTGATATAAGTGAGGCTGCTCCTGCCTTTTGGGGGGTCCCCATGTTTGTAGGACTGGTTTCCAACCATTTACTTTCAACTTATGTTTATCATTAGAGCTCAGATGTCCCTCCTGGAGATCAGAGAAAGTTTGATTTTGTTTTCTGATACAACCAGTCACTCTCTGCCTTTTGACTGGTGAGTTCAGCCCATTTAGGGTGATCATTGATATATGATGATTTATTACTGCAATTTTATCTTCGTTTTCTGGTCATATCTATTTGTTGACTCAGTTTTTTTGTGGATTTTCTTCTCTTAAATGTAGACAGCAAAGCGCCTTTCAACCTTTTTGATAGGTCAGTCTAGTGTTTGCAAGCTCCTTTAGCTTCGATTTTTCTGGGAAGGCCTTTCTTTCTCAATCTTTTTTGTTCCCCAAAATTTATTTATTTATATATACAAGCTGGGGTGCAGGCCAGAGGTGTGGGGCAATGAAAGGGTTCACCAGGGACAGGGTGGGGAGCAGAACAGGCAGACAGACTGCAGTACACTGCTGAGGGGAGCAGCGGGCGAGAGAGGAGAGGTCTGCTGTGCCATGTGGGAAGCTCCCTGGCCGGGGATCGAACTTGTGCTGCAATGGCTCTGGATAGCTTCATAGAGCTGCTCTTAACCCGCTGTGCCACCAGGGAGGCCCTATCTTTAAATATTTTGAATACATCATTCATTTTCTCCTTACTTGCAGTGTTTCTTCAGAGACATCTGATGTGATAAGTTTTTCACATGACCTGCTTATTTTTACCCCTACCACTATCAATATTCTTTCTGTTTCTTGAAATCTTTGTAGTTTCAAGACTGCCTTGGTGGAGGTATCATTCCACGTGTCCTTCCATATTTATAGCTCTAGTTATTCTCTTGTATTTGTAGACTTGGAAATATATCGTAAAAATACATTATATCTGAAATCCACTAATTTTTAAGATTATTAATTACTGTTTGAGACAATGAAATAATTACCTGGGGATTTTGATTCTTTATTTTCCAATAAAGACTACTGGGGGGCTCCCTGGTGGCCTAGGGTTCTTAAGTCTCTGTAGTATTATCACTACAGCCTGAGTTCAATCCCTGGCCAGGGAGCTAACCCAAATATGGTGAAGCGACCTCTCTTGTCTTGCCTGCTACTCCCCTTAACAGTGTATTTCAGTAAATCCACCTATTCTGCCCCTACTCTGTCTCTGGTGAAGCTTCCCACCCCTGTACCTCTGGTCTACATCCCAGTTCTTCTATACAAAAAAGAACCGCAATACAAAAAGTAATAAATTATATTTCCTTAGCACTTTTCATTTAGATCAGTAAGCATACTGCCAAAATAAAATCCAGAAATTGCAAAATGAAAGCCATTGATCAATAAAATAGTCTTTAGAAAGAGTTACTATGCAGATAAGAATAGCTCACAAATTGGGAGCTTTCAATCTGAAAATTCCAAACTTAGATGAGGCTCAAATATGTTATGTTGCAGGATGACTTATAAGGTGAACACATGGAAATCATTTAACCTTTAGAGTGATTGGTTATTGCAATGGGAATTTCAGATAGCCAGGGATTGGTTAAAATTGACTATATCTCATCATTTTAGGAAGATGACTTAATTTTTTTTTATGATTTTAGAGACATTTACAAGAAATCACCTCTGATAAGTTTCATTGAGATTGATGAAGTCAAATTTAGTTTTACTTACAGGACTAAAATGATATATTTCTATTTAGGTGATTCACAAGTCTGGTCTTCATTGTATTAAATAGAAGTTTGTTATACAGATATGTAGAGAAAAAATTATTTTTAGAAAAAAAATTCAATCACTTTTGTATTTAAATTACAAATATTCAAAAAAAAATACAATGATATTTTACCAATCACTGGAATTTAAGATTAAAAGAATATGGCCCTCCCTGATGGTGCAACTGATTAAGCACAGCACTATGAAGCTATCCAGAGCCACTGGAGCACAAGTTTGATCCCTGGCCAGGGAGATTCCCACATGGTGCAGCAGACCTCTCCTGCCTCGCCTGCTGCTCCCCTCAGCAGCGTATTTCAGTTAATCTGCCTGTTCTGCTCCCCTCTCTGTCTCTGGTGAATCCTCTCACCACCATCCCCACACACCTCTGGCCTACACCCCAGCTTGTATGCATAAATAAATAAAAATCTTTAAAATATATATAAAAAAAGAATAGCTGTGACATCATTACATTACAATACCACTGTAATCAAATCAGGATTATGTTTTCACCATATGTCCCTTAAAATAAAATCTGTAATTTCTTATTGCCATTATGTTACCCTGGTAACTGGTAACAAGGTCATTAGGGTGATTGTCATCTTCTAAAACTACAGAATCATCCTTCAGATCCTTGGCAAAATGCTGCTTCGCCTCAGACTCCTATTGTTACCATTTTTAGTAAGTTAAGAAAATATTTACCTTTGAAAACCAAGAAATATACAAGAAGATATTTAACACTTGAGTAACTAAATAACTTGTGATTTGACTTGGCAATTTACTACTGCCTTGGTTTATTATAGGCAGATATAATAATCTAAACAACATTAAATTGTTATAGTGTAATTTACTCATCCATTACATAGGAATTGTTACTTGTGCATTTTAACTTGATAAACTTAAACACTTGAATTATAAATTCACTTCTGATAAAAGGGATATTCTTTTTGAATTTTTTTTTCCATCTTATGCCTAGAGCACAGCTCCTGCAAAACAACAGCTGTTTCACTCATGGGCTTCTATATAAAATCCATGAGAAATGAAAGGAGCCCTGACATTTGGGCAGAGTTCAGTCCAAATATATTTACATGACAAGAACTCTTACTTTCTTTCCTGTTGACACCTTCATGCAGGGGCACAATTCAGTCCCATTCCCTTCAATAAGACATTCAAGTTTATAGAATAGCACGGTCTACAAAGTCCACGTGTGGTAGGAGCATTTCATGAACTGAAGCCACATGTCCTACAACCTGCTGATTCAATAACTGCCAACATTTTGCAATGAGCACAAAGTTCCAGGTGTAAACACATTACATTGTTAATTCTATATATGACAAATGGAAAGAAATCCAGAATTCCTCCAATAATCTTTCACATGTGGCACTAGTGTGATAATTCTCGCCTGACTATCCAAATATACCTCAAGAGTACCTGCATAAAAGTTTACATGTAAATATATACTCATTACATATTAATATATATTATACATATATAATTATAATTTTATTTTTATATGAATTTCAAATTTCTATCCAGGTAAGCATATGAAAATATTAGCTAATAAAAGGGAATCTAAGACAATAAATTTTATTACAGACTGATTAACTAAAACAGATATTCTACATTTTTAACTAAGGAAAACTTGTCAGCATCTTCTGTGGAACTAACAACATATTTTATGGCAAAATAATAATAATTTTTCTGAACATAGTTAAAACCTATACAGATCACAAAAATTACCTTGAAGCATCTCACTTTTAGAAACCTCACACTTAGTCTGAAAATTACTTTAAAAAAAAAGTTGACCTCTCTCCCTTTCTCTCTCTCTCTCTCTCTCTCTCTCTCTCTGTGTGTGTGTGTCTCTCTCTCCATCTCGATCTATTTTGTTACGGATGGTAAATATCAAGGTGGTAAATATCAAGCTCCATTCTAGAATCAAGTTGGCACAATTTTCAGAGATTATTACAAAAGCACTTTCACCACTATGTAATAAAATTTGTATAGCAACATTATATGTATAATTTTCTTTTTAAATTTTTTAATGAAGTATTGTTGTTTTACAACATTGTTTTTTTTTGTTTTTTTGTGGGGTTTTTTTGGCCAGTATAGTACAATTTTCTAAAGTATAATTTTATAAATACTGTTCAGAGAAACAAATTTCTCTTCTGAAATCACACAATCAATTAGTAACAAGCAGGATACGAAACTCACAAATTTAACTTATAGCCCTTTTCTCTATTTCTTGCTTCTCTTTATATACTACTTTGGTCCTTACTGCTAAATATTTCTCCTCCAAAAACCTTTAAGCACATAACTTTTTATCAGATTCTGTTTCTTAGTAAATCCAACCTTCAGTAGTGACTGACTTCCCTTCTACCAAGTGATGTGCTTACTGACTTGAATTGGCTCATCAGAAGTGATTTTTAAATTTTTGTACATTTGGTGATCCATTTATTAACCATAGCTATTATAAAAAGCATGTTATATAAACTTAAAACAATATAATCGTAAAAACAAAAGTAATGAATACTCAAAACATACTAATCCATAATATTTTAGTACATTTTACTATAATTATGATATTGAGGTGGAAAAGCACTATAATATTATTGTCCTAGTAGAAATCTCTTCCCAACTCTTTCTTCAATGACAACATTGGTATGCTAGTTGAAATAAGTCATAGTGGGAGTGATGACACCACAGGACCAGGTAAACATTGCAAATCAGCTACCTCTCCTCTTCTGCTATTCAGTTATAAAATATTTACCAGCACACCACTGATCCTAACTCTGAGTACTGTTTCTCAATTTATTTTTGAGTTTTCTCTTCTTCTATCAGAATTCTCAATGTATTTATAAGACTGTGGCTTTTGCCTGCTTCCCTAGTTGTTTTCATGGTAGAGCTTCAATTTAGCTCCTTGATTGATAGACTTGTGTATATAAATAACATAATAATTGAGATGGAGAGAGAGAGAGAAAGAGAAAGGGAGAGAGGTCAACTTTTTTTTTAAAGATTTATTTATATATGCACACAAAAACTGGGGTATAGACCAGAGGTGTGGGGGATAGTGAGAGGATTCACCAGAGACAGAGTGGGGAGTAGAACAGGTGGACTGACTGAAGTGCACTGCTGAAGGGAGCAGCAGGCAAGGCAGATGTCTGCTGCGCCAAGTGGGAAGTTCCCTGGCCAGGGATTGAACTCACGCTGCAGTGGCTGCTGATAGCTTCATAGAGCTGAGACAAACTGTTGCACCACCAGGGAGGCCCAAGATCAACTTTCTCAAGCATTCCCAACAGCTTTTGGAATACTTTTGTCCCAGGGTGTAGACCCTCAATAGTGCATCATAGAAGTCACTTTAATGCTCCTTGGATTTGCCAAATTTAATGCTCCTTGGATTTGTTTGTCTTTCTTTATGGCAGCTTTTTTCTAGATTTCTATGTGACTATGTAATTTCCACATTTCAGTACTCATTAAATATCCCCCATTAAAGATGCAACACATTTCTTGCCCACTCAGCTAATTAACACCAACTGCTCCTCATCCTATTTTCCACTACACTTATGTATATATCAAATTATAGTAAACATTTGGAATGCTAATTTTCTGGTAGGTTTCTTCCCATGGACAATAACCAAGTATAGCACCTATAACTTCTGTACTATATTAGATGAATCCCTGGAAAATGTTGAGTTCAAAATGGTGCATTAAGTAAGTAATTTGTTACAGTGTCATAGTAGTTTATGCCTCACAATTCTATTGTTTCACTCTATAGGTATAAAACAGCTGTCTTTGGAAAAGGCAGTTAACTCCCTTGTGGCGCAGCAGTTAAGCGCTGCGCTGTGGAGCTGTCGGCAGCGGCGACGTGAGTTCGACGCCCGGCCGGGGAGAATCCCACATGGCGTGGCAGACCTCTCCTGCCTTGCCCGCTGCTCCCCTCAGCAGTGTATTTCTGATCTGCCTGTTCTGCTCCCCGCTCTGTCTCTGGTGAACCCTTTCGCCACCCCACACCTCTGGCCTGTACCCCAGCTTGTATGTATAAATAAAAAATAAATCTTAAAAAAAAAGAAAAAGAACATTATCATGTTACCATGAACCAAAGTAGAGGTTGTGATATCATCAATAAAATTATTTATATCTTTATTACAATAATAGTATCACTATTATAGATTTGTAACACAAACACACATACAAAGTGAAGTTTATGCAAAGTTTTGCACTGTGATTTTATAAAGTGAGAAAAGTTACTAGTAATTTTTTTGGTTTCTAAAGATTTGTTTCTAACATTCTGTTTGATTTTATGATGAAGTTTATGTGTTTAGGTAGTTGAACTGGCTTTCTGAGTCAAACCACAAGAATTAATCTTTTCACATTTAGAGAACTATTTCAAAGCATTTCTTTGCCTGTTAGTTGTGCATGTCATATGGGGCAATGGGAGTTGTTTCATGGTACTGGAGATTACTTTAATCATGTAATGGCTATAGATTTGCACTAACAGAAATACAGTTGACATTTGAATAGTCAAGTATGTTCTAATTGCTATAATTGCCTTGAAACTAGCATAGCTTGAAATGGTTATCAGCCATTCAAATTGTTTCATTTGTTTTTGCTATGCTCCATTTGGTATCCTACTACAGGGTTACACATTGCCAACTTGTAAATATGTCATTTACCTTTTTAAGGAGAGAACTGACCTCTTAGGAAGGTTATCTCCAGGGAAAGAAAAATAATTAGAGCTTTACAAATCAATAAATATTTAGCTACTATGATGGAAAATTGAATATATGACTATTTAGACTATATTATTTTTTCATTGTACAATTCTTAACTTCCACTTTATCCTAGCCAGCTTAACTCCAATTATTTTACTAGTCTTCACAGCAGGGAAACATTTGCTATAAAATGAATTGAACATACCATATTGACACATATATGTAATATCTTAATATGTATTCTTAAGGTAGAATATGATTAAAAGATGAAATATCAGATAAAGAAAAATTATATCAAGCTAATATTCCTGATGCAGTCTATTCAATGTCGGGTAGTCCTGTTAGCAACATATAGACTTTTGCTCTGAGATTTTTAATAATTTTCAAAGCAGTTCTGTATTTAGTATATATTGTCATGTTTTTGGCAATATGAGCAATGAAAAGCTCACTATAAATTCACAGATTTCTAATGAAATAAATTTATTGCTAATGAAATAAATTTCAGATTTTTTTTAATGTGGATGCACTTTAAAGTATTAATATGATGAAATACTCAAAATAAGTCAAAATTAGTGGACAAAACTTCATTCTATAGACTCAAACTTTTATTCTAAGCCTGGAGTGTAAAGAATCTTTTGTAAAATTATTTTATATTCATAAAAGTGTATTACTTATGATGATATCTAAAAATTTCTAGTCTTGCTTTCTAGTTAAAGCTACAAAATTATTTGTCTTATTACGTTTACAGACCAATAAGAATTCTCTAAATTCTGTAACAAAATATCTATAATGAACACAGTGTGTGAAACAATGCAACTGATGATTTAGGTGATTTTTAAAATATTCTATCTTTTAATAAAACAGCTGCTGGCAAATAGAAAATAAATCCCCAAGGAAGGCATTAGCATCTCATATGTAGATTTTCTTTTTCTCTCAGCCAAGACTTTAGTATTAATGCATTACAGTTACCAAGACTGAAAAACAGTGAAATTGGTTTTAAATGAAATGTATTGAGACACATATCAATTTGCGGTATTGGGTCATCTAATTAGAAAAGTTGATAATTAAAACTACAGTTTAATTCTGATTATGATAGCTAATTATTAGGAATTCCTGTCATCCAAATAATTTAGATTCTACTAATATCAGTGCTTATCATAAGCAACATTTCTTCACATTAAAACCAAATATAATTAAATCTAATTCCTGCTTCTGCAGGTGTCTTTAAAAATGATTCTATCACAACTATTCCTTTTGCCCTCACACACAAAAATAGGAATGATTATAATAAATAGGAATTATTAGGGAAATTATATTTGTAGTTATCACAATATACTACAGTGTCACTGCAAATAATTTTTTATAACACATAATAAGTTAAATTGGCTAAAGCAATAAAGTCATAGTGAATCAATTTATGTTTAGACATATCTTTATAATATATAGCACTTATATAAATATATATGTGCACATATATGTACATATACTCTTTAGGTAAAAAAAATTACAATTTTATGTAGTTGTTAAAAAATTTCTTGTCTATTTTCTGGCTATTATCCTTTCTTTGACCTAGTTCCTTTATTTTTTTAACTATGATTCAACATGATTTCAATTAGTTTTATTGATTTGAAGTTTATAAAAATCAAATAAAATTGGCTAAAGTGTAAAATGAAGGAAGTAAGGAAAGAGGGAGGGAAGGAAGGATAGGAGTGGAGGTAATATTGACTTTTACAATTCTAAACCTCAGGAGGTATGTTTTCTTTGAGGTACATTTTATTTTTTTTATTTTTTAAAGATTTATTTATTTATGCATACAAGAGCTGGGGTTCAGGCCAGAGGTCTGGGGGTGGGGGGGTGAGAGGATTCACCAGAGACAGAAAGTGGGAGCAAAACAGGCAGATCTACTGAAATACACTGCTGAGGGCAGCAGAGGGAGAGACAGAAGAGGTCTGCTGCACCATGTCAGAGTCTCCCTGGCCTGGGATCAAACTCATGCTGCTGTGGCTGTGGATAGCTTCATAGGCTGAGATTTAACCACTCGCGCCACCAGGGGGGCTCTGAGGTACATTTTAAACGATTCATATTTTGGCATCTGTAGCCTATATTAGGGAAAAAAAAATGCCTGGTACACAGTCGATATGTTTGCTTCTCAATATGTGTATTTTCTCCTGGCTACATAATGCTATTAATCATTGCTAAGATACATCATTATGAATACATTGTCACAAATCTTGCAAAGCAGCATTTGAAGGATCCCTTTGATGAATGAAGCAGCAAAGGTAATGGATACTTTGAAAATTCAAGCAAATTTGCAAAATGCATACAAATACATTATTATTATTCCTATTTTTAGGAATAATTAAAATTATTCCTATTTTTGTGTGTGAGGGCAAAAGATGTTATTTGAGCTTAGACATGAATGCATGTTTTTTTCAACAAAGCTTGTTATTAAAATTACTTTGCATATCCTTCTCTTAGGATAAAGTCTAATAGGGTCTGTATAAAGGAAAATTCTAGGGTCTGTATAAAGGAAACTGTTAACCCTACAATAAGAAACCCATGTACGACAAACAGATAAAAAGTCCCCTGCTCAGTCCTCCATATCAAGTCCTTCTTAAGGATTGCCTTTAAATAAAATTATTTCTGGGACAGAAAGTATTCTATTTTTACATACCAACTGAGAGTAAAAGAATGATTTAAGTTTGATTTGTGGAGAGAAGATGGTTTGAGACAGTTGGTCTAATTAGGTATACTCAAGGCAAAACAATAGAACAAATAAACATGGACTGTAAATTTCAAAGTGTCTATATCCAGGTTTTTATTCTATCATTTAGAATGTCAATTTAGTAAGAGTACACACATTTTATAAATATCTGAAGTTATTAAATTGTAAAACTAAGTTCCCCCCAAAAGTGACCTCAACAAATATTAAGTGAATTCAAAAGGATTTATGCAAGTATCATCTCTGGTATGAAGTAGGAGTTCACTAAAAGTTAGTTTTAACCCCTCATCTAACCATTTTTTTTTTTCCCATTCACTCCATAGGGTGGTGGTACTCCTTTACTTATCAAATCCCCATTGAAAACTATACACAGTGATGGGTAGGGCAATCACAAATTAAAATATAAAGTTGTATTGTGATAGCTATAAAACTTACAGTCATACCATAAATTGTTACTTTGATATTTCCAAGCAATTTATTTAGCATTAGTGTAGCCCTCTACTTAAAAGTTGAAGTTTATATGTAAATTCTCTCCTTATTTTGTTGACAGCCAAAGAAATTTTGGTGTATATAATGCTTTAATTATTTTCATTTATTCAGCAATGAATATACCTTTAAGTGTTCTAGTTATTCCTATATATATTTATTTAGTCAGCAACTAGTATATCTCTATATATTTACTCGGCAACTAATACAGCTCTATTTCTTATTTTTATTAAATGCATTATTTTTCAAAAAATAAATTTAAAAAAGAAGGTACTATTCTATGACTAGTATGACTAGTTGAAGATAGCACATATATTTCTATTGTGTATACAAAACCACAAAGTCAAGTGTGATCATTTCTTTAAGATGCTTTCTTGATTTTGAATATAGTGATATGCACAAAATAATTATAAATAATAATGATAATTGTTGTCTTGTAGGCAGCTTGTATAAATATAATGGTAGCAAAAGCAGAAAATGAGTACCAGATTAATTTCAGCCCAGGAATATTAATTCCATCTGTAAGCAAGATTATATTAATACTAAGAAAAATGTATTTCTTCAATGAACACAATGTTTAAAGCTTTGAAAATTTAACAATTTTCGTTACTGTTCATGCATTTTATTAGAATGTTGGTAAATTATGTGCAGTGTGCTATAATGCACTATACAAAGAAACATAACAATGACCACAAACAAGTTATGACAGTAATAATCATAAAGAAGCAAATAATTTTTATAAAATGACTATAACCCTGTACTTATTACAATTAATAAAGATATGGTAAAATTAGAAGACATATCAAAATGCCAAAGCAGAAATCATTTTACAGAAAGAGAGTGGTATATTCGGAGCACTTAAAAATAATGACTGGAACATCAAAATGTGAACTGCTAGTTTAGGTTAAATAATGCTGTCATAAGTATATTTTTGCCAACTTGAAGATATCAAAAAAAATGTACTTGAAAATATTCCCTGTGCTCAGAAAAATATGAAGCATAAAATTGTATGGGGACATCAAAAATAAGATGAGAGTAACGTGGGGATGCCACTGGCATTCTCATAAGTGGAAAGAGAGCAGAAAGCTGTTGAAGTGCTTAAGGGCATAGGGATAAAATAAGATCTAACAAGGAAGGGCAAAGAACTGTATTAAAAGATACTTCTACCTAAAATCATTTCCGAGTAATTTTTATTTTCATCAAATCAATACATGAAACTAGAGATAGAATGCCAAAATTAAATATACATACATGCATATATATATATATAAATATATATATATACACACATAGACATATATATATATATATATATATATATATATATATATTTACTACTAGTTAAGAGATTTGGTTTTTGAATGTTGACAAATGGTTGGTGATAGAACATAATAAATAAATCTGATTGCTTGTGGAAGTAAATGGAACAAACATTTCATTCTAAATACCTATGTTAATATGGGGCCTCCCTGGTGGCACAAGGGGTTAAGCCTCAGCACTATGAAGCTATCAACAGCTGCTGTAGCACGAGTTTGATTTCTGGTCAGGGAGCTAACCCACATGGCACAGCAGATGTCTCCTGTCTCGCCCACTGCTCCCCTCAGCAGCGTATTTCAGTGGATCCACCTGTTCTGCTCCCCACTCTGTCTCTGGTGAGTCCTCTCACACACACACCTGCACCTCTAACTTACACACCAGCTCTTATATGCATACATAAATAAATCTTTAAAAAGTATAACATGTGCATCTTTAAATATGGACTGTGAATCATATTATAATTTAACCTAATTTTTAAAATTATAACTGTGTGTTACCATATTTTTAAATATATATCTCTACTGCTATTTTGTTTTTTTTCAGTTTAACTAAAAAATTATTACAATTAAAAATTAAGTGTGAAGCTGTAATATGAGTATCATTGATTGTGCTGGTCTTCATGCAATGATCTAGCCATAGAACAAACATCAAGTACCTACCTACCATCATTACACTTCATCTTAATAAAGTAGCGGGGGGAAAATAGGACATATTATTTTTTTTATAAAGTTCACCATTTAACAAAGGCAACATCACCAGAGAACGGTCTCCATTTCAGAGAAAGAGCTCCACTTTTCTTACAACACATACCTATTTCCCTGGATTCAAGGGTCAATCCCTGTGAAGCACCAACGCCTATCTTGAAAGATTTGAAATAGGTTAACCACGTTCAATTTTAAGCCTCATTGTGTTTTTAAAATATTTGATATAGATTTCCTTACAGCACTTACAATTCTGTAACTTTATAGTTGCTTAACCATTTTTTTTTATAATTGGCTTCACAATATTTAGAGCAGACCCCGTTTTTAATTATCTTTATATATCCAGCATAATACAGTGCCTGATACATAATAGTTCACAAAATGTATCTGTCATTTTGGCTGATATAGAGGAGTAGTAAAGTTGTTTGTATGATGACAATAGCAAGTGTATATACAAAGTATCATTGTTTAAAACAGAATATTTTTTCCTAGGAAATATAAAGCAGTCAGTGTTTGTTGGAAAATATTTTCACAGAAATAAACCCACACTTGTATGGATAGTTATTCTATGATAAATGAACAAAGAGTATACACTGGGGAAAGGAAACTGTATTCAGCAAATGGTACTGGAAAACCAGACAGCCACATGCAAAAGAGTGAAACTAGACCACTATCTTACAACATATACAAAGATTAACTCAAAATGGGTTAAAGATATAGATGTAAGACCTTAAATCGTGAAATATAAAGAAGAAAACATAGGCACTCACTCCTGACATTAAATTCAGGGATGTCTTTGAGGACTGGGTTTCAATGGCAAGGGAAATAAAAGCAGAAATAAACAAGTGGGATTGCAGCAAGCTAAGAAGCTTCTGCACAATGGAAGAGACATCACTAAAATGAAAAGACATTGAAATGGGCAAAAACATTTGTGGAGCTGTCGGAAGCACGCGATGCGAGTTCAACACCCAGCCAGGGAGAATCCCACATGGCGCAGCAGACCTCTCCTGCCTCGCCCACTGCTCCCCTCAGCAGTGTGTTTCTGATCTGCCTGTTCTGCTCCCCATTCTGTCTCTGGTGAACCCTCTCGCTGCCCCACGTCTCTGGCCTGTAACCCCAGCTTGTATGTATGAATAAATAAATCTTAAAAAAAAAAAAAAGAATTGACTTTGTCTAGTAATTCACATCTTTTTTCTTTTAGTAGTTGCTCCTTCACCACCCCAATCATGTGACATCTGTGAGGTTCCCTTCCTCTTATACTTCTTTCTTGACTCTAAGTTAAAGAATATGGTCCAGGGAATTCAGTTATAATATCACATTTTATTCGCTAATAGTGTATTTGTTAAATTAAGACAAATTTTTATCTTAGAGTCCCAGGAAGTTGAGATAAAAGCAGACTTGATAATAGGGTTAGCTGAATGAGAATCATCAATTATCAACCACATTTTTTCTCACCAACTTGAGAATGCAAAGGAGGACAAGATGTATTTTAACGATTTGAGTTCCTACAACAAATTTTACTTGAAATCACATTATTTCTAGTATTCTTAAGTAAAAAAGGCTATGTTTTTGCTTATAAACATAAGATCACAGCTGGAGGGTTAAGCAATGGAAATACTAAAACATGGATTTAGAAAACAAATATGGTAATTCTGGAGATAATTTACATGTAATAAGAAAAGTCTAAGAAAAATATCTTAGTAAACTTTAACTTACTATAGTTATAACACTTTGAAGAAATTTTCAAAATGCACATTTTATATATAACTAATTTCAACTGGAATTTCTTGGCCAAATTGAAATCACAGATGTTGATATTGCATCAGTATTAATAATTTGAATATAATACTGGAAAGCTTTACTGAGTATTTGAAAACCTAGTAACAGCAAAAAATAAATCAAAACAACAGGTACTAAAATATAACATGTGATTTATACTAGTTCAGGAATTTTTCATGTTTGTTAAAGATCTTAATATAACATTGGAAGTAAGAGATTGATGTTTTTTGTGTTATTTTTTAGATTTACTTATTTATGCATACAAGAACTGGGGTGTAGACCAGAGGTGTGGGGTGGTGAGAGGATTCACCAGAGACAGAGTGGGGAGCAGAACAGGCAGATCGACTGAAATGCACTGCTGAGGGGAGCAGCAGGTGAAACAGGAGAGGTCTGCTGAGCCATGTTGGAATCTCCCTGGCCGGGGATCAAACTCATGCTGCAGTGGTTCTGGATAGCTTCATAGTGCTGCGACTTAACCCATTATCCCACCAGGGAGTCCCCATAGATTGACGTTTTTAAGAAAATATATTTAATCATGAAACATATTTTTAACAACAGCCCAATATTTGCGTATATAAGAAACTTGTAAAGCTATAGTAGGAAGATTTGTTTATAAATGTTTCTTAGTAAAGTATCAAATAAAACTAAAAAATATAACTTTGAAATTGTTATGGGGTTCTTGCTAGTGTCCTAGGGGTTAAGTCTCAGCACTACTACTTTGAAGGCTCACTGCCACAGTCTGAGTTCAATCCCCAGCCAGGAAGCTAACCCACATGGCACAGAAGACCTCTGCTGTCTCACCTGCTGCCCCCCCCCCTTAGCAGTGTATTTCAGTAGATCTACCTGTTCTGCATCCCATTCTGTCTCTGTTGAATCCTCTCACCCCCCCACACCTCGGGCTATACCCCAGTTCTTCTATGAATAAATAAATATTTCCAAAAATAATGTTATTATGAAAACATCTACCCAAAAAATAACACTAATTCAAAGGCTATGTGTACTCCTATGTTTATAACAGCACCATATGTAATAACCAAACTACAGAAACAAGCTAAGTTTCTAACAATAGGTAAGTGGATAAAGAAGATGTGGCACATATACAAAAAGGAATACTATTCAGCTCTATATAAAAAAAATGAAATCTTGTCATCTGTGACAACATGGATGGAACTGAAGGCCATTTTGTTAAGGGAATTATGGCAGGAGAAATAATTGAAACCCTAAAATGAAACCCTAGAAATCCTAGAACTGAGTTACCAAGGGAGAGGGAAGGAATTGGAGCCAAGTGTGGAGGGGCTTGATGGAATGTGGTTGAGGATTGTTACGTTTTGAAGGTGAGTGTAGTATGATAACATACATTTGGAGAGGTGTGAGCCTATATCCCCAAATATGTACTATTATAAATCCACATTACCTCAATAAGCATAATAAAAAATCAGTAAATAAAAAATATCATGAAAACATATCTTGTGCTTTTATGGGATTATTTTACTTGCGTTATGAAACATTGAAGGAATACTGATGCTAATGTAAAGTTATTCATAGTATATTTTTAACTGAAAAAAAAAAACCTGGCAAATTTTATCTAAGAAAGATTCAATAAATGAGATTTTTTTTTCCTTTACAGTGCATTGAAGATACTAGAACCTTTATAATTATCCTCATGTCCTTTCATGTGGCCCACAAAAGACTCTTTTATTAATTCTTGTCACACACAAAAAAAATCTATAACCTCAACTGCCTTTTTTTTTTCTGTTAATTTGTACCCAAATTTTGGGCCTCACTGGTGGTGCAGCAGTTGAGCACTGTGCTGTGGGGCTGTCGGCAGCTCGTGATGTGAGTTCGACGCCCGGCCAGGGAGAATCCCACATGGTGCGGCAGACCTCTCCTGCCTCGCCCGCTGCTCCCCTCAGCAGTGTATTTCTGATCTGCCTGTTCTGCTCCCCACTCTGTCACTGGTGAACCCTCTCGCTGCCCCACGCCTCTGGCCTGTACCCCAGCTTGTATAAATAAGTAAATCTTAAAAAAAAATTTGTACCCAAATTTTATCACATGACCACATGTAGTTTCCTATTGAAAAGTAGAAGAAAAAGGGGCAAGTGAAGGAAAAGTTTCAAGCATTGTTATCTTTATGTATGTTTTTTATGATCTTAAATTATTTACATACTGTTAATTTAAATACACAACTCTAAAATTGTAGCATAAATATCTTTGAAAACATTTAAATTTTGATTACCTTGTATAAATGGCTTTCTTTACATTATTTCAGATTGCTCGAGAGCAGAGACAATGTATTATTTATTCATCATTTTTATCTACAGAGACAAGAACTATATTATAAAATGGGTCAAGTCTATTATCTAGCTCTCTTCCTCAATTTACTTTCTGTGAGGGAGTGAGTTCTAAGTAAACACAGCCAACTTATGTTTGACCCCAATAAATACTTCCTAAATATGCTTAACCCTTCTTGAGGCATACCTTTCTATTGACAGACTATTTATATGATATTGCATAAACTTAAAAAAAAAGATAATTTTACTGCCTGGTAGGAATTTATGTGTTTAACCCACTACCACTGGTATTTTTTTTTAGAAAATTTTTAACTAGCATCTGATAGCTGTCCAGGTGGAGGAAAAGGCAGGTATAGATTCCATATTTGGCTTTGTAGACAGTGTTTCCAAAAACTCTATTTCCAAATGCATCCTAACATATTTACCTCCTTGTAATACATAGTGTTACATTTGCCTCTTTTTCATGTCTCAGAAGTTAAAATGTTAGTTTTCTGTTGGACATCAGCATGCATCTTATACTTTTTTTTTAAGATTTATTTATTTATACAAACAAGTTGGGGTACAGGCCAGAGGCATGGGGTGGCGAGAGGGTTCACCAGAGACAGAGTGGGGAGCAGAATAGGCAGATCAGAAATACACTGCTGAGGGGAGCAGCGGGCGAGGCAGGAGAGGTCTGCCGCACCATGTGGGATTCTCCCCGGCTGGGCATTGAACTCGCATCGCGTGCTGCCGACAGAGCCACAGCGCAGCGCTCAACCACTGCACCACCAGGGAGGCCCCTACTTAATTTTTTTTAAGGTGACAATTTAGGTGATAGAATATTCTCAAATAAGAAAATATGTGGTGATTCATTATATAAATCTAAATGTCTATTTTCTTGACTTTTCCACATTAATTGTATCTCTTTTGTAGTAGCAGCTGTATTTTCATAAATAAAAAGCATTATAGATTTTTTCTAATTCATGCACTTTCTACATGCAACTGTGAATAACATATTTCAATCAATTATATACATTAATTCCTAACTGGATTTGTAAGTGCTATTCTTTGTTGTTGCATTCAACGTGTCAAAAATGATATTTGATAAGAGTAATATATGCATAGGTGCTTCTCCTATGTATTAATGAAAGTTATTTGTATAAATATATTTTTGGCCCAAACCGGAAGGTAGTAGTTGCACTTGTTTTTTGTTTTTGTTTTTTTTTTTAATTTTCAAACAACCGTATTTTTTATATTTCAGCAAAACAAAAGTTAGCTTGGGAATAAAATATTTTATGTGAGATTTCATTAAAAAAATAAACTATCTTTCTGAGTCCAGGCACATTAAAGAATTTAAGGACAGTGAGCAGACCTTTCTTTAATGTGGTGCCTTCAGTGCACATGATTTTTTATAGGTGTCAGGAGACTCAGGTCCATGATGAATTCCAATATATTCACCAGCTCTCTATTGGAAATAAAACAACAGTTTAACATTGAGTAGATCTGGCATTACATATAGGCAAGTCAGATAATCCTTCAAGTGAAAGCAATTTACTTAGATTTGTCTAAGTCTTTATTAAAATCTGTCACTCAAAAAGAAGGAGAAAAAAAAGGACTTTCAACCTTTTTAGAAGCTTTGGAGAATGTATTGCTGAAGTGAGCAATTGGAGTCAGTCCTGTTTCCGCCACTAGGTGTCACTTAAACCTTGGAAGGATTTTCTTCCCCTAAATTCAACTCATCATCCCTATGGTTCCTGTCAGCATTAATACTTGTGTGTCTGGAGATAAGAAACAGAAAACAGGTCTCATGTTCATTTCTGTAGATTGATTAATGACCCTTTTCAGCAATCTTACTCTTTTTAATAGCCCCACTCCTGGCACACTGTACTGGTTATTCTTTCAGCCTAGAATATTCTTCCCTCAGATTATACAACCTGCCTAGCTTTCCCACATACCTCAAGGCTTTGCTTTCTGTTACCATATGAACATGTCTATTCCTGAGTATCTTACATAAAATTGTAACCTACTTTCAATCTCTCTACACCAATATTCTCTATTCCCTCTTACCCTATTCTACCTTTACTTTTATTAATGGCACTTTTGTACTTGTAATACACAGTATTTTTTATTTATTATGGTTCTATTAAAGTATCCATATTCTCTCTGCTTTATTACAATGTCCCTAAGGAAAAAAAAATTTAATCTCTAGGGTATGCACAACACCTAAAATAGTACCTGTACTTAGTCTTCATTAAATATTTGTGGAATTAATGAAATGCTGACATATATTACAATTTTACAGATCTGAAAACAAAGTATGTGTCTCTAAAATAATAAATACATGCTCTCTCAAGCTAAAAAAAAAACTGGGAAAATTGTAGAGAACATATAGCCTGATATCACTAAGTGGAAAGAGAAACATTATGCATATTTTGAATCTGCATTTTGAAATATAATCTTTTTTTTTTTTTAAGATCCATTCATCCAAACATACAAGCTGGGGCACAAGCCAGAGGCGTGGGGTGGCGAGAGGGTTCACCAGAGACAGAGTGGGGAGCAGAACAGGCAGACCAGAAATACACTGCTGAGGGGAGCAGCGGGTGAGGTAGGAGAGGTCTGCCACACCATGTGGGACTCTCCCCTGGGTGTCGAACTTGCATGGCCGCTGCCGACAGCTCCACCGCTGTGCCACCGGGAAGGCCCGAAATATAATCTTTTTTACAGGAAGGGAGGAAGGAGGTGAAGGAGGGAGGGAGAGAAGGAAAGAGGGAGGGAGGGAGAGAGGAAGAAAGGAAGGGAGGAAAGAAGGAAGGCCAGCTGGCCAGGATAAAAACTAAAGACAGAAAATGAGAAAGGTAAAATTTATAAAGGACTTTCCTTTAAGTTATCTTTTTAGGTTCAAGTGAGGGAAAGACAAATCTCACCATTCATAATTTACATGCCACCCCGCTCTACCATTAAATGTCGCCCTTCCAATACTGAAAAACACTAGGATGCTAAGAAACACAGTCTTCAAAACGTCATCATAAGGAAAGATGATTCACAAAGCCAAAGTTGACTAAAAATAATGATGGGCCAAAGTAAGGTTTTGATGGATCTTCTGTGCTTGATTTGGTGAAATATTACATCGTAAAAGCAAAGGGAATTTAACTTTAACCAAATTAAAAGCAAATTTGGTTAATATAGCAATACAAATGTTTGAACATTCTAGAAATATAGAAAGCATTTTAAAAATGCTAAATTAATGAGGTATCCATATAGTTCAAATGACACAGCTTACATGGAAATTGTACACTGTTCATTTCTAATGAGATGAGGAGAACAGCTGTTTCTCGCTTGAAGAGGTCCACCAGCCACATACACAGCATGACACAATCCCGGAGCAGATCAACAAAATGTAAGTAACAGACCTGAAATATTATTTCTTAATGTTATTAAGTAAAATGAAAGGTATTTCCAGTGTTTGAATCTTCCAAATCCCTTTCAGCTAAAGCTGATCTAGAGAATCAGGCCTGACACATTTCCAATAGAGTACATATACTTACAGTGAGAATTTCATTCTTCAGCATTTCTATTAGTGGTTGCTTGGTCTAAATATATACAAATGAAATCTAATGCCTATGTGATACTCAATTTAGCTTTCTTAGTAGTCTAGCTGGACCACTAGATGATTGATTCAGTTTCAAAACATTTGCATAGGTTTTGTGGAGTAATTAAAATAGACCTATATTTAGCTAGGTAGCATCCAGCTGAAACAGTTCTGATGATGGTTCAATGAAGTTAGACAAATAGTGTCATGCTTATATTTTTTTCACAGCAATATAAAAACATGATTTTTATTGACAATGCTGTCAATAAATGAGGGGACCAATTGTGTTCATGATAATATAACAACAGCAACAAAAAAAAAAATCAGTGTGATGAATCCCCCTACCTTACACTAACACAAACACTGTTAATGATCAAGTCACATTGAAATCTTCTCTCATCTATGTTCAAACAAAAGAATTGCAAAAATTATAAGTGGAATTCCCTTTTTAAGTTGTTTATTGACTCAATTTTATACTCTCTCAATAAGTTTTATAAATTTCAACTCTGCATTTGTTTAACTCAAGGACATGCTGTTAACATTGAGCATTTCAGTGAAAGTTGAATTTTTATAGTATATATATTTAAAAGTAATTTGTTCCCATTATAGTAATAGTAAACTATCTTACATATATTTTGTTTAAATTAAGAAAATATAATGGTTATAAACTCAAAATACTCTCAAATAACTCAAGTAGCATATTTTATAACATTGAAAATAATAGACGTAGACATAATCTTTCATAAATGTTAACTAACATTTGAATAAAAGGATTGAACAGATATTTAAGTTCTGACTGTATTTTTACGTTCCTTATTTTAAAATTATTACAAGACTAACTCTATCTTATCATCAACAACTTGAAATTAGGTATATCTAATTATGAATGTCATTCCATTGAAGACAGGAAAAGATTTATGAAACCAAAGATTTTTGACGAAATCTATATAACTATTGATTAAGTACAAGTTTATAAAAACACTATAATAAAGAAAAAAAGCTGACTGAAATCTAGAAACAATTAAAAATGTGTTTGATACTTTAAATTATTCTGTTTTTAGGTAATCAAATTTATACAAGTTATTAGCCCTTATGACAAGGAGTAATGATAAAATCAAATTGGTACAGATATTATCATATCCATAAAATATCATGCAATATTAACTTTATTTTAATGTCTTTGAAGATTGAACGTCCTAGAAAAAAATTTATGCAAATCTAATGATTAATTAATTGATTCTAACCTGCTGAATGATTAAGTCTCAATATTTCCCCATTTGGTCTTTCTGTGTGAGGCGAACGTGATAACCACTATACTACGGAAACACCCTACAGAAAGACCAATGGAACCGAATAGATTACCCAGAATTAAAGCCACATATCTATGAACAACTAATCTTTGACAAAGGAGCAAAAACAATGCAGTGGAACAAGGACAGTCTATTCAATAAATGGTGCTGGGAAAACTGGACAGCCACATGCAAAAAAATGAAGCTAGACTATTACCTCACACCCTGCACAAAAGTCAACTCAAAATGGATAAAAGACCTGGATGTAAGACCTGAAACCATAAAATGTACAGAAGAAAACATAGGCAAAACTCTACACAACATACATCTCAGCAAAATTTTGAAAGACACATCCCTCAAAGCGAAGGAAGTGAAAGACAATATAAACAGATGGGATTATATCAAAATAAAAAGCTTCTGTACAGCAAAAGAGACATTAACCAAAACTAACAGACACCCTACCAACTGGGAAAAGATCTTTGCACACAATACATCTGATAAAGGACTGATAACAAAAATTTACAAGGAACTCACACAAC
>PVIJ01013837.1:0-43444 GCA_004024925.1 Scalopus aquaticus
AAGGAACTCACACAACTCAACAAAAACAAAGCCAATAATCCAGTCAAAAAATGGGCAGAAGAGCTAAAAAGACACTTCTCCAAAGAAGAAAAGCAAATGGCCAACAGGTACATGAAAAAATGTTCAACATCACTTATAATCAAGGAAATGCAAATCAAAACCACAATGAGATACCACCTCACACCTGTGAGGATGGCACACATTAAAAATACAGGCAACAACAAATGCTGGAAAGGATGCAGAGAAAAAGGAACTCTTCTACATGTTGGTGGGAAGGCGAACTGGTCCAACCACTATGGAAAGCTGTATGGCAGTTCCTCAAACTGCTAAAAATGGAACTTCCATATGACCCAGCAATACCACTTTTGGGAATCTACCCAAAGGACACAAAAACACTAATCTGAAAGGATACATGCACCCGTATGTTCATTGCGGCACTGTTCACAATAGCAAAGGTATGGAAGCAACCCAGATGTCCAAAAACAGATGATTGGATCAAGAAGATGTGGTACATACACACAATGGAATACTATTCAGCATTCAAAGAAGATAAACACATGCAATTTGCAGCGACATGGATGGAATTAGAGGAGATCATACTCAGCGAAATAAGCCAGAAAGAAAGAGAAAAATATCGAATGGTTTCACTTATAACAGGACTATAAGGGAAGCAAATAGGAGAGAGACACTCAGTGGGTGGGGAGGGAGCGGGGGTTGGGAAGGGTAACGGCACAAAATGGAGTAGAAAAGAACACAAGGGACCATGGAGATGGATCACGGGTGAATTGGTGGTGGGTTACCCCAGGGGAATACAAAATGCAAAAGATATAAATAACAATTAAAAAAATTAAAAAAAAAGAATTTAAAATTGGCTTACCACTTCCATGACTTTTTATTCCATGAACCATTATATGTCTACCATTATTCTAGGCATTTTGCAGGACCAGATAAGTAACAAAAACCTTTGCTTTCAGAGGATTTATAATCTCACTGGGAATATAAAATATGCATACATGAGTAACGGAGATCATTATGTATTTGTCTAAAATAAGAATGTAGCTCATTTAGAGAATCAATGCAGTCAATAATAGCCAAACGTCATATTGTACTTATTATTTGCCAAGGTTTATTATAGGACTTTATAATTATTAATTCAATCAATCCAACACTTTCAAAAGATAGGCAACATTAGTATCCCTATTTTACAGTTGGAAAGGGAGACAACCAACAAGTAGATAAACCCAACTGTGGATCTGTGGGTTGTGATTACCCACAACTCTATCCTGCCTCTTGAATAATTGCTTACATCTACTGAGACCTGAAATATACCGACTCTTTAAATCCTCATAATTTGATTTAATCTTCAGTCAATATAAATTGTTATTTCTAATCTATTTTGAAGATATAGACATAGTATCATTATTGCTGAACTCTTGTTTCACTGCATGATGTGAATAAAATGCAGCTGTAATTGATTTGGGATACACTAAAAATTGACTTAAACCTAGGATACTTGTTTTAGTGATAGATGGCACACCTACACTTCTATATTTAATTTGAAAAAAAAAAACACCAAATATTTTGATGGTATTTATAATGTCATAGCATTTTTATCGCATTATAGAATACACATAATACCAAGAGAGGACCACAGACCCAGGAGTTAGAACCCTGAGTTCTGGTTGGTGCTGCCAATTTGATGTCAGGCCCTGGGAAAGTTATCTTCCAGACCCTGCTTCTGCATGGCAGAGCTCACATTGCTTGATGTCCCCAGTTTCCAGATGATTGAGTAAGATAACAATGTGGAAACTCCGAGAAAACCAAAAATCTGGGCTTGGCACTTAACTGTCTATAAAAAGGCACCTCTGTGAAAATGAGAATATAACTCTTTCACAGGGTTGTTTGGAGGATTCAAGAGATATTATGTGTGAAACTCAATGTGCTGAATAGACATTAGCTACAGATACAACATCAAATGTTAGGCTAAAGTAAAGTGGTATTATTTTTATTTTCCTTGGTTGTATCTCATAATTCTCTGAAGAAGACCAACATATCCAGGCTTCACTGGGAGAGAGTTCTGGAATACCACAGAAGGGCTTGACTGGTGTTTTCTTTCCATCAATTTGTTTTGAAAGCAGAAGTACTGGAAATATTGCATAAAAACCCAAGCTGGCTAGATTTCAAGACCTATTTCTAGACCAGAGTGGCTTGGATCAGGTTGAATAAGATTCTGAATGTTTGGATGTGGAGAAAAAACTGAACCTTAGTAAACTGAGAAAGGACAAACTGAAAATTTTCAAATTATTGGATGGTTTAGGGATTCTGGGAAAATGTACATTAGCAGTTAGAATGCAATTATCAAGTTTGTTTTTAGACCATGACCAAAGGATCAGCTTTTGTTTTCATGTCTTTCTTCGGAAGTGAAATTTCTGCTTGTGTGGGACCGAGCAACAATTGTAATTAAAGAAACAACTTATTTAGGTCAGTTTTTGGTTCAAATTTTGCTAAGAAATTATTACACTGGTAATGACTAGTTTATGCTCATTTAAAAATCACTCTTGGGTGAGACCTTGGACTTCAGCTGGGGAGGGTGCCAGAGAGGCCAGAGGCCTCGGGACCTTCTGCGAGACCCTGCCAAGCCCTACCCAGCCATTCAGAGGCCTCACAACTTGCTATGCGATCACACCAGGGCCTGCCAAGATTGATGACACCACAATCCCATGTCAGGGAGGGTACCAGAGCAGCCAGAGGTACCACAAAACCCTGTCCACCTCCACTCAGACCAGAAAAGGTCTTGCAACCTCCCACAAGACCCAGCCAGCACCTGCCCAGATCTAAGAAGGCCTGTGACTTCCCATGAGATCCCCCACAGCACCCACACAGACTGGTAGGAACCTGGACCTGCATCAGGGAGTGAGCCAGAGTGGCCAGAACCCTATGACCTCTCATGAGACCTCACCAAGCACTTGTCCGGATAGGTGAGAACTCTGATCAGTTACGGGGAGGAGCCATGCCCAGAGGAAATCCCACATATAACAGCTGGATTCCAAAGTAATACTAAGAGGGAAATATATAGCAATACAGGCCCAAATCAAGAAACAAGAAAGAGGTCAAACAACCTTCTCTTGACAAATTAGAGAACAAACTAATCCAAAAGTCAATAGAAAAACAGAAATAATAAAAATCAAAGCAAAAGTTAATAAAATAGAAATTAAAAAGACAGTCCAAAAGATCAATGGCACTAAAAGTTGGTTCTTTGAAAAAACAGACAAACCTCTGTCAACACTCACCAAGAAAATAAGGGAGAAATTGCAAATAAATAGAATCAGAAATGAAAGGGGAGAAATCACAACAGATGGTATAGAAATTCAGAGGATAGACTACTATGAACATCTATCAATATATGCTAACAAATTCAGTAACATAGAGGAGATATACAAATTCTTAGAATCATACAATCATCTGAAATTGAAAAGGAAAGAAATAGAAATGCTGAATAAAACAATCACAATCAAGGAAATTGAAACAGTAATCAAAACTTTCCCTACCCCCCCAAAAAATCAAGGTTCTAGGACCAGATGGCTTCATATGTAAATTCTGCCAAAATTCAAAGATGAGCAATGCCATACTTCGGACAAAGGACTGATATAAAAAAATATGCAAAGAATACATAAAACTTTACAAAAACAAAACCAAAAAACCTAATCAGTAAATGGGCAAAAGAACTAAATAGACACTTCTCCAAAGTAGACATTCAGATGGCTTGCAGGCACATGTAAAAATGTTCACAATAATTTATAATTAGAGAGATGCAAATCAAGACCATAATGAGATAACGTTGAGAATGGCCCATATTAAAAAAACCTCCAAGCCCCCCAAAACAGAATCAACAAGTGCCTGCGGGGATATGGAGCAAAGGGAAACCTCCTACAATGTAGGTAGTTATGTAAAAACATCCAGCCCTATGGAAAGCAGTATGGAGGTCTCTCAAAACATTAAAAATGGATCTACCATTTGATCCAGTAATTCCACTCATAGGTATCTACCCAGTAAATTTAAAAAAACACTATCAATAGGAAATTTGCTCTTCTATGTTTATTGCAGCACTATTTACGATAGCTAAATTATGGAAACAACCTATGTTCCTCAGATCAGATGAGTGGATCAAGAAGATGTGGTATATATACACAATGGAATAGTGTTCAGCAGTCAAAGGAAATAATCTCGTGCCATTTGCAGCAATGTGGATGGAGCTGGAAGAGATAATGCTAAGTGATATAACTCAGAAGGAGAAAGGTAAATACCAGATGGTGCCACTAATATGTGGAAAATAAAGTAACCAAACTAAGAGTCAGATAAAGACAAGCTTAAAAACTAACCTCTGACTGCTGACTATAGAATGAACCACCAATAGGGTGGAGCTGATTGGGGAGAATTAAGAACAAAGATGGAAGAAAGCACAATGGACTAGGGTGGTGGACTATGGGTTACTTGGTGGTGGGCGCACTATTTTGGTAAATGCCTGATGGAAGTATCCTAATATTACCTCAATAAAAAATAAATAAATTATTCTCATATATTCAAAAGTTATAATCATTGATGGAGTAGTAATGACTAATTATATTATTTTAATACTTTTTTGATAATTATTATATAAATGATTTTAATAAAATAATTAACTGCATATCATTATAGTTACCTCATAAAAATTTCCATTTAATACCTTTTATGCATCAGATAGTGTTGAGCACTGAGAACAGAGGTGAACAAGGCAAGCCTCCTGGCTTCAAGGAACTTGTACTTTGTTAGAAGGAGGTTGAGACATTGGCAGTAAATGTGATACATGTTATTTAAGTGGTCTAGATGCCACTAAATACCTTTCCATCATGGGGGAGGCCTTTTACTTAGCACAAGTGATATGCCACAAGCTGTTCAATGCATGTTCTCTACATTGGCTCTTTTCATCCATTGCAATGTAACTGTAGGAATTTTAGAGAGGAGAAAATTGACAGTGCATCCAAATGTGTCTGTTTCCACCTTTTCCACCAGTCTCCTTCCCAGATGTGTTCCTGTATACCCACGTCTTCCTCTTTACCTGAGAAATCATGAGAAACTGGTGTGCCCACTCAGAAGACCCATAGAAGCTACAAGGGGTGTTGATTCCTTTTGTACAGTGACCCACTTAAGAAGGGCAGAGAATGGGGAAAGGTGGAGTTTCCGTTTATCTGTCTCAGGGAAGCTCTAGTTCTCCAGCTGCTGCTGTGCACGCAGGAGGGGTACATGTACACCACTGGCCACCTCTGTCCTGCTCAGAGAGCTCACAGGAGAGTAACATGCTACACAGTCCCATGAATTTTTAATGACTTGAACTTGAAAACTAGTTTCAGTAGGTGAGCAAAAAACTAAGTTAATTGAACACTGCTGCGCTAGCTTCCTCCCCAAAGTAGTTTTCAAGGAAATATGGCTGAAGTATCAGCTGTCAGATGATGAATATTTTAAAGAAAATTCTATTATGCACCCAAGGTTCACTCAGCTCAGTAATGAGAGTAATGAGGACAGTTACCTTTAGGGAAAGGAAGTGAGATCACTCTTGCCACTTACTGGGGGCTGATTTGACAGGCATCTGCTCTGAGGACTGGGCTGTGTCTGGGGAAATCACAGCTGCTTGTCGTAACCTCACCCGGTAGGAAAAACTCTTACCTTGCAATGGTTACAGCTCTCTCTCTGGCAGAAAGCTGGCTGCAAACTATTTTTATTCCCCTAGCTGAGCACTGAGGTAGAATCCATTACCTGATGAATATTCAATGGGTGAAGTTTAAAAAAAGAGAACATCTCTGCTCTTGCAAAATCCTCTGTGGCCCGAAAAGAAGGAAATCACAAAGGCAAGAGAGGGAAAGCCAGGCACATCCCCTTCCTCCTCCATACTAATGCTATTCACAAGATGCTGGGAAAGGCAGAAGGAAAGGGGATAAGTTTTCAAACCATTTCAGCAAAGTAGCCTGAGAGAGAAGGATATTGCCTTGAAATTAACAGAAAATGAAAAGTGAGCATAGTGTATGCCTAGAATTGTTGCTACTTCTGATTCAGTATAAGCTTTTTGGTCTTTCGTTGAGTTTGCATTGGAGGTTTAGGCACTAAAGAGAGAAAAACAATCACATTATGCTGATTCAGTCAAGACAGCCCTGACACAGTCTGCCAGTTATCAGTGACACTGACGACACTGTCAGGAGTTGGTAAGGAGCACAGGACACACTTTCATAAAAGAGACGAAAAGAAAGTTTTTTTTTCTCTATGGGCTCTGTTACAAAGTCAGTTTTGCTAACTGTGCAACTATTATTTGTCAAGCTGCATTGGAAAGAGTTGATTTTTTTCCATGCTGTTTCAGCATGGTTTGATGGATGAATGTGGCTGCAGAATGACTAACAAACCCCAGAGAAAAGAGAGAAGGCACCATCTGTTTCTCTCATCATCATACCTGTGTTCCTAAGCCCCTCCCCACTGTACCATTTTTCTTGTCCCGCAATCCAGGCTTGCCGTACATGGTTCCAGGTTGTCCCTAACCCATCCCCCGTTGGCACTGGAGTTCCTGAATTTGTGAATTACTACCCAGAAATGGTTTTCTTGTGAGCAGCAATAAAAGGAACCAACAAGTCAGGCACCCACTGGAAAAGAATATAGAACATACTTGATAATAAAATCTATTGATAACATGGTTATTGTGATTTTTTTCAAATTAATGATGCACTATTAATTAACATCCTTGTTTGTTGTATTATAGGACTTCTCCCCTCAGTTGTAGTCAACATAGTTTTCCCATCACCAAAGCACCCATAGTCCTCTACCCTCCTCCACCACCACTACCCCTCCTCCACCACCACCATTTCCTCCCCACCTTCCCCTCTTAACCTCCCCTACTGGAAGCCTCAGATCTATGGTCAGCTTTCAACAGTCAATTTTAGAGTTTGTCTTTGTCTGATCCTTTGATTTATCTAGTTTCCACATATAAATGAAACCATCCTGTGTTTATCTTTCTCCTTCTGGCTCACTTCACTTAGGAAAATCCCTTCCAGTTCCATGCATGTTGCTGCAAATGGCTTAAGTTGTTGCAAATGGCTTAAGTTTATCTTTTTTGATTACTGAGTGATATTCCATTTTATATGTATATGTAATCTCACATATTCCTGATCCACTCATCTGTCCTGAGGCATTTAGGTTATTTCCATATCTTGGCTATTATAAATATTACTACTATTAACATAAGAGTCAGGTTTCCTTTTGAATTTGTGTTTTTGTGTTTTTGGGGTGGATACGTTGGAGTGGAATTGCTGGGTGGTATGGCAGATCTACTTTTAATTTATTGAGGAACCTGCAATCTGCTTTCCACAGAGACTGGACAGTCTAAATTCCCACAGATGATCCTGGCCAACCCTTGTTGTTTCTGGCTTTTTTGACCTGGATTATTCTCACAGTTGTAAGATGGCATCTCTTTGTGATTTTGATTTGCATTTCTCTCATGATATGTGATGATGAACATTTTTTCATGTGACTGTTGGCCATCTGCATGGCTTCTTTGGAGAAGGGCCTATTTAGTTCTTCTACCCAGTTTTTGATTGGACTATTTGTTTTATTGAGTTGTATGACCTCTTTGTAGATCTTTGATATCAGCCCCTTGTCAGACATGTTATACGAATATTTTCTCCCCTTCAATAAGGTATCTCTTCATTTTGGTTACTGTTTCTTTTACCATACAGACGATTTTTAGTTTGACATAGCCCAAGTTGCTTATTTTCTCCTTCATTTTCCTGCTGGAGATGGGTCTGTAAAGATGTTTCTGAAGTTTATGTCATGGAGTGTTTTGCCTATGTTTTCTTCTATGTGATTTATGGTTTTAGGTCTTACATCCATGTTTTATATGCATTTCACATGTATGGTGTGAAATAAGTGGTCTACTTTCATTCTTTTATGTGTGGCAGTCCAACCTATTCAGAATCATTTATTGAAGTCTCTTTCCTTTTTTCAGTGTATGTACTTAGCTTCTTTGTTGTCAGCTAGTTGTCCATAATTTGTGGTTTTATTTCTGGATGCTCTATTCTGTTCCTTGGCTTGTGTTGTCTGTTTTTGTTCCAATACACATAGTGTATGTTATTGTGCTTCTTGATACGTGGTCTTTATTAGACTTATTACAGTCATTCAGTCACCAGAAATCCATGGTGCATGTATAAATTCCCTTAGTTTACAAAAAAGGTAAATGGGGCTTAGAATGCATTGGTTTCCCCAAATCACATAGCTTTAAATGAAGCAGTTATTTAAATACTGAACCTAGACTAGTATATCCACACAATCCAATGTCCCCTTTTTTTCCTTTTTGGGGAGATATGAGGGAAGGAGGTAGATTGATCTTAGATCAGGAGGGGTGACACTCTTGCAAGGACTTTTCTCCACCATCCCAGGACAGTTGGGGTGTGTGGGGGGAAGTAGAAGAAACTCTTTTGTGTCTATTCCTGGCTTCTTGATTCCTGGTCTGGGTGGTGACAACCTGGCTATAGGCAAGTGTTTGTGACATCTCAGTTGGCTAAATATATACAAGAAACAGGAAAGTTGAAGTGCATGAAGAAGTTCTAGCATAAAATCTATAGTCACCCAGAAACAGTGGGGGTGGTCAGGAGGCTTAGGCAGGTCCTGGCACACAAAAGCTGGAATGAGGATGCTGGATGATGGAAAAAATGAGCACACACATTTGGTTCCAGACTCCAAGTATGACAACTTAATAACAGAAACATGGAGGTCTAGCTTTCACTGAAAATTACCTTATGAGGTTTGTCCAGACCCATAAAAATGCTCTGGGTTTATGATACATAAAAAAATGCCTAATGGAAGTGTTGAGAAGTCAACTGTGGAAAGCAAATCAGTCTTTCTGCCATCACATTCTTAGGCTAAGCAGTGTCTTTTGGTATAACTTTCAAAAAGTATAGCCTTATAGGTTATCTTAGAGTAATTGCTAGTACTTTTTGAGTCTCTGCTACAAGTGGGTACTTCACATGCTTCACTTCTACTTCAGATATAAGATATAAAACAATTCCCCAAAGTAATTACTATTTCTCCCACTTTCAGAAGAGGAACTAATACTCTAAAATATTGACTGATTTGCCAAAGATAACAGAGTAAGCATCGGGACAGGAAATTGAACTCAGACTGATTCCAAAGCCTGCATTTCTGCTAGCTCTCTGATTTCTTTACTATATTCAGTGATACTACTCTGTAACATTCTTTACAATTTTAACATGTCTAAAAGTGGCACCATCAATAGATCTCATTAGGGCCCTCTCCATTGGTTAGATTTGTTGCCACCACAGACAGTGTTTTCCTATAGTTCTACTTTTTGCCCACAGGGTATCAAGGTTTCTTTTCTATTCCTGTTTAGGCGACTGATATTCATATGTCAGCTGTCCATAGGAGGCTAAGGTTTCTGTCCCTAAAGATGGTTTTCTCCTTTGGGTTCCTCTACCATGCTCCAGTGCTTCTCCCAGAAGGTTTTTGTCTGTCTCAACTGGGGATTCCCTAATTCCTCTTTTGTGTCTGTTCTCAGTGTGGCCCTTTGCATCCTCCTCCCCTTCTTCAGTCAGTCTTATCTAATCCTGGAAGGGACAAGTAGTTCTGCAAACACAACACAGAGGAATTTGTTTTAGAATTTAGGACACATTTCCCTCTTAATTTTCGGAAGAGAAAATAGTCCTTGGGTAGAAGAGTCTAGGGAAACCAGATGGCTAATCCCAGATAACCTGAGTTAGAACAGCACATAACACATTTTCCTGTGAGCAGTCTAGCCAAATACTGTTGGGTCTGAAATGTATTGTTTGGCTTCATTTAAAAAAAAGGAAGCTACAAAAAAGCAACAAAAATCCTGGCTTCCAAAAAAAAAAAAAAAAAGAAAAGTTGATGCAGAGCCTGCGAGAGGTCCATAGAAGTAAAGAGTCTTAAAACTGAAGGGTCAGTGGTTCACAGTGAATCTGGCTCTTTGTGTAGCTTTAGGTGATTCTGGTAAATATCCACTGAGATGTTGGAGATGGGGAGGGGTTGTTATCTCCCATGTGCTCCCTATCAGGTGATAATGAACTGAACACATATTAGCTAAATATTCATCACAAGCAGGCAAGACAATTTATAAACGTGTTGTGGAACTCAACAAATTTCCAGTTCCTGGCTTTTTAGAAATTCCAAACACAAAAGATCTGTCAAGGCAAGCCCAGTAGCACCCTTGGGAGAGAGTCCGTTCTCACTGGCATTAGGCTCCTGACTGTACTTTTCACTGGCTCGGTTTGGCATGTTATTACTTAGGTGAGCCACAGGCAGGCTCATCCCTGCCCACTTCCTGAAGGATTGCAGTGTTTTTAAACAATTCATTGTGAATATGCAGCTTCTGAATACCTTTCATTTCATCAGTGAAAGATATTTTCTAACATTTGCCATGCTACATAAAAGTCACTAGATTTAGCCATGGAAAACAATTTTTTTTAAAGATTTATTTTTTATTTATACATACAAGCTGGGGTACATGCCAGAGGCGTGGGGCGGCAAGAGGGTTCACCAGAGACAGAGCGGGGAGCAGAACAGGCAGATCAGAAATACACTGCTGAGGGGAGCAGCGGGCGAGGCAGGAGAGGTCTGCCGCACCATGTGGGATTCTCCCCGGCCGGGCGTCGAACTCGCGTCTCCGCTGCCGACTGCTCCACAGCGCAGCGCTTAATCGCTGCGCCACCGGGGAGGCCCATGGAAAACAATTTTTGACACTCAGCATGCTCATCCACCACGTGTTAGTTTTTAAAACATTTTTTAATTTGCTTATTGCTCTTAAAAATGATGGTAAAATACATATGATATGAACTCCATCATCTCAACCATTTTTAAGTATATAGTTTAATAACATTCATTAAGTACATTCGCATTTTTGTGCAACTATCATTAGCATCCATCCGCAGAACTCATTTCATCTTGCAAAACAGAAACATTACCATTTAACACTAAATGGTAATTTCCCCTCCCCTCCAGCCCTTGATGGCTATTATTCTACTTTCTGTCTCTGACTTTTAGCACTTTAAGTATCTCATGTAAGTAGAATCATACAGTATTTATCTTTTTGTGATTGACTTATTTTACGTAGTAAGTCCTTCAGTTTCATTCATATTCAGCAGCGGTTAGAATTTTCTTCCTTTTATGTCAACATTATATTCTGTTGTATATGGTCACCACATTTTGCTTATCTACTCATCCTTCAGTGGACATGTGGGCTGCCTCCACCTCTTGTCTATTGTAAATAATGATGTTATGAGCACAGGTATACAAATATCTCTAAGATCTTGCTTTTAATTCTTTGGAGTTTAATCTGAGAAGTGGAATTGTTGGATCATATGGTGATTCTATTTTTCATTTTTTTGTGAAATTGTCAAATGTACTGTTTTGCAAAACATTAGTTTTTGATGGTAATAATGATAACAGAAGAACTCAGAATGTGACACTTTCTGATGCAATGCTGCCAAACCATTCTGAAGTAGGATGACTGGGGAGCACATTGGAGCTGACCAGTCCTAGAATTAAAATGTCAACTCACTGCCTCTTACATAACATCACAGTGGTTATTATAGCTGGTGACTCACAGCCACATGGCATCCTATATTCTCAAACAGAATGGGAAGCCAGTTGACAATAGAAATCAAGGCTACTTTTTCTTTACTTTATCCTTTGGCTTCTGATAATTACTTACTTAAAAGAGGCAGCAAGGTTAAAAAAAAAAAAAGAAAAGAGCACTAATTCCAAGATGGAAAATTGATGTTTTCCAGTCCTGGTTTTCTTTTTCTGATAAATGAATCAAGAGCAAACCCACCATTCTTCTTCCTTGAAATTGCCAAAGTCTAGTATTGATCTTCCAGAAGTGATGTGTGGTTCAGTCCACACAATTAAAAGCACATGTGCATCTTTCATAAATTAATATTGTCCAGCTTACAGGGACTTGACTAGGGTTTTTCTGGAGAGAAAAAAAAATAAGACATCTCATCTTTGTTTTTACTTAAGGCAGTCATCAGTTTTTCATCCCATAGTGTCATTTACTGATGTTGGTTTTCTAAGGGTGGAAAAAATGGGGCTTTTTGAACCTCTGATTTGCAACCAGATAGTGCTGTTTCCCAGGTGCCTGGGACCCCTTCCACCAAGTAACGTACAGTAAAGGACTGGCTCTTCTCAGTCATATTGAGACAGAAGCGCTAACCTTTGTTCTTCCTTCATTTCTGATCAAGTAGTTTTATTACAGGTAGGGAAAGGAGAAAAGAAGGTAGAAAGAGGTAGGTGGAATCACCTTCTCTTTTCCTCTTAGATTCTGAGATGGCTGATCAAACTGACACCTCACCTTGTCTCTGCTGCTTAGTGCTTAACTGCTTCTTACTCTGCAATTAGTGATTCAAGGAGCATCAGATCAAATGACAAAACCTGAGCCCTGAGCTCTGAGCCCTGCTCACTATCACCCAGGGTCCTGCTTGCAGGGATTTTGACTAGTGTTTTTCTGGAAGGAAAAAAATGAAGGCATTTCATCTTTGTTTTTAATTAAGGCAGTCACCAGTTTTTCATCCCAAAGTGTCATGTGCAGAAAATCAGAGAAGCTTTTGTATAAATAATAAGGAAAAATGGTTCTACCTATTAGTAATGGAAAACATTTTCAAGGAGAGCTTGACAGCTCTGATAGGCTTGGCACTTCGTTCTGGTGAAATCTCTCAAAAATCATAACATAAATTATAGATTTGTCCAAATATTTTTATTATAGGATATTAACAGTCTCATTTGAATAGTATCTTAAGGAAAATGAAAAAATATATACAAGAACTTCTTATCTAGGTCATAATATGAATCTTTATTCAACTACAATGTGAAAGACTTTTAGCTTTTTTTAAAATTGGCCTTTGTTTAAGTTTGGTTATAGACTTGAAAAGGATTCTGTGAAAAAGATTATTCTAGAGATTTATTTTTGTTGCCTCACCAGTTTCTCTTTAAAATTTGATCAGGGAGGAGTGCAGGTTGATTTTGTTTCATTTGACCTGTCACATCCAAATCCTCAGCCAGAGATGGGATGGAATCACTGAATTTCCTCCAGCAGTTGCCATATTGAGTATTAACTCTAAGTCACGGGAATGGAGAGCTATGAGCTCAGTTTCCTTTGTCTCTTTTGTGTTTGTTGTGTTAAATGGCCTGAAATGTGTAAGCTGAGGAATGCCATACCTATTTCTTATTCTTGCCGAGAAACCTATCTCTAGGCCTTGTCAAGAGAACCCAAGCAGATGGTCACTGCAAATGGCAGCATTGCCTGAGTGCTAGTTGCTATGTACATTTTTTTCCAGGTTTCTCTAGGCCATCCCCACCCCCAAATCTGACTTTACCAAAACACTGGCTTCATTGAGTTTCATACCTGTGACTCTTCTATGTTAGCAGATTTGAAGCCTAGAGGGTAAAGCTGCAGGTACTCAGGATCATACCAGTGGAGTTCAGTCTTAGAGTGTTATGCTTTGGCATAGACCATCCTCCATGCTCATGTTGGCAGGGAGGGTATCTGTTTTGCTATCCCACCTGGTGTGCACTGAATGAATCCTCTTAAAAGTCTTATGTTGAAACCCAGCCCTTCAATGCTATGATATTGGGAAGTGGGACCTTTGAAAGTAATTAGGATTAGATGAAGTCAAAGGATGGAACCCCAATGAATGGGATTAGTAACCTCATAGGAGTCATAAGAGAGTTGGTTTATCCTTTCTGCTACCTAGTGTGAGAAGATACAATAAGTAGCTATCTATCTGAAACCCAGAAGATGGCCCCCGCCACAACACTGTCTCAGATTTCTAGCATCTCGAACTATGAAAAGTAAATCTCTCCTTTTTATAAGTCACTCAGTTCACAATATTTTGTTATGGAAACATGAGCTAACTAAGAAACCAACCTTACAGATAGAGAAATTGCTGATGGTCACAAATGGAAAGCCAAGTTTCAAATGAGAAGACATTTTTAGTCTGGGGTTTCTTTTATGACATAACACTGCCTCTTGGAAACTGGTGTTAGAAAAGGAACAAATGGTTGATGTAAATCCAAAGATTGAGGTTTGAATGCAGTTCTGGTTAATTCTTACTCCTGAACACTTAAACATTCTGAGCCCCTGTTTCATTTTCTGTTGTGTGAGAATATACTATTCCTACTGCACAGAATTGCTGGAGGGACTGAATTTAAAAAATGCAAAGTAACAAGCTTGTAAAGATCCCTCCAAGCCTCTAAAAGCCCACAAGGCTATAAAAATTTTTGAAGTTGGTTGCATTTCGCCAAATTCATGACTTAAGCACTGTCTGTACAAGAGGGTAGTCTGGAAGGATGGAGGAAAAGCACTGGGAATGCAGCTGCCTTGTTATATATCCTTAGAGCAATAACAAAAGAGCAGGACCTTAATATAGTGAATTGGAAATCTTCCCATGATGTCAGGTACTTTCTTCATTTGAAGTTGAATGGGTGAAATAATTAAAGGCACAACCACTTCCTTAGAATGTGAATTCACTGATTTATCAACAAATACTTGATAATTATGCAACATATACCAACCACTATTGGTTGGTAAATTGCAAGCAGGAATTGTCACCCTCCTTTTTTGTACGGCTTACATTTGGGAAATCAGACATAATCAGACATAATAAATAAACGATGCCACAGTACACAAGAAATCGTTAGTGCTATGATGAAAACAAAACAGGATGCTACTGCCAAGAATGACTGGGAGCTCCTTTACAGTGGAAGGTAAGAGAAGAATTTCGTGCTGTTTACATCTCTCATCTTGAATGAAGGAGCCGGCCACACAAAGAATGATGAAGAGTATGGAGCAGAAGAATCAGACAGGCATCTTGATAATCTGTGCTAATGGAGAGAAACATTGAAATGAGTGTTCTGAAATTGTGGCTAACTCAAAAGTGATAAATATTTGTCTTTGGCGATATGATTATAAGTACACACTCAGAAGGCAGATGCATTCCCACACGTGGCACAGCCGCACTTCTCTCTCAGAAGCGCAGATTGGTTCTTTGTTCTTGGTGCTGCCTGGGAAGCAAAGAAGCAGTGTGGGATGTCTGCAGCCATAGTCCTCACCAAGTGGAGAGCTGTGAGGTCTAAGTAGGCAAGTTTAGCTTCCTGAAGGAGATTAACTATTCTCTAGGTTTGGAAGGCAAGGGAGAGAGAGAGGATCGGAGGGTGGCATGAGGACAAACTTTGGCTGTAGCAGCTGGCAAGCAAAATTTGGAACTAATGAGTAGGAAGGTTTGGCCAAAGCAGAGGTTCTCTGAGAGACTCAAGAAAAATGACCCCGGCATAAAGGTAGAGGGAGGGGTCTCAGGGCGAGGTCAGGCATTTTGATTTCATGGGGCAGTTCTTAGACAAGACAGTGTTTAGATTGAATTTGTGACTTTGCAGGGAACACATACGTCCCTCTCTCCAGACAAGGATGCCCAGAGAACCTGCTTCCTCCCTTGCATGCTCATCAGCCCACTCATCCCTCCCTTCCCAGTGTGCCTAGTCTGGGGAGCTACTGGAAAGCTACCTCACTTGTCTGATTAACTATGCTCCTCCGTTCAGCTGTAAACAACCCCAATCCTGAGTGTCCAGGTTTATGATGTGAAGTAACCAACACAACTGACTGGCAGAAATACCCACTAGGATTTAAAGCACCTATGCTAGAAAAAGCTTATGTTTAGAGTGTCCATAAACTGGTGGAAATTAGGGATGAACCTCATGCTCAGGTCAGTCTTGGGTGATAAATAGGGGTTTCTACTCAGCAGAATATAAACAAAGAATCAGAAACCAGGCCAATACTCATTGAAATTTGGAAAGAAAAAAATAATTCTAGCTACAGTTAGCACTTTCCAATCATTTTCCACATGTTGCCTTCTTTTTCTTTGTCATTAATTCATAAAAATAAGTGACTTTTAAAAATAATTCTTTTGTATTAGTGGCTCTTTTCTAGAATTTGGGGGAGGGTACTTAAAAGAGAAAAAATGTCACACTGAAATTCCAATGGTTTTAGCCAAGTTTATCATATAACTGTATGTGATCCATGATCCAATTTATGAAGATTTTTATTAAAAAAAAACTTGAGGAGGAAATACATATCGCTAAGTCTTAGCTGTAGTACTCACTAGTATGGCTATATGATTGTAATAAAACACTACTATCCTAAATAATTACTAAAAGGAACATATGCTTGATTTCTGCTGATTTTGAGGAAAAGTTATTTCAAGTAAATATTCTAAACCTAAATATTTCAGTGAGCATTTTGGCGTTAATTTCCTGATCTGACAAAATTACAAAATTTGCAATTACCTAGCCTTCAAATACCCTTTGTAGTCCTGCCCCTCCCAGTTTCAATTATGAACCTATATTTCTATGCCAAGTGCTCTCCTTCTGTGTAAATACACCTGTGCAGAAATTAAGTGACAGATTATTTTAACAAATAGTTGAATGCATGTTCTGAGTAAGATCATTTTATAAACTTACCCAGAAGTGAGAATCCATAAGAAGTATCTTTTGGAAGGCTACTTGAATCCTGGTTACAATATAACAACAGTAACAACAAAAAAAGAAAAGGAAAAGTTATATCCATAAGATTAATAATTCAAACATTAGTTGGTGGGAAACCTACGGGGAATATACAGTAATGTAAAAGAGACAAATAAAAATAACAACAAAAAAAATGAAATAGCAAAAGATTGGAAACAGCTCAAATGTCAGCAAAGGCAGTTGAAAACTAATACATCCTCAGAATAGAGTACTATATAGTTATAAAAAGAGAAAGAATAGTTTTATTACTGTTTTGTATTATATTCCAGGATATTTTATTAAATAAAACAGTAAGATTAAAAGTAACCTGTATATAGTATACTATCTTATAATTTAAAAAGGAAAGGTTAGGATACAGATACACATATTTGTGTGGAGATATATATATCCATATAAACGTGTACATATATATTTATTTATTTTAATTTTGGGGGTTACATTATTTCTCTTCCATATGTGCACATCTTCCACTCACCCTTCACCAAACCTCCTTTGTCAGTAACCCATCTGCCTCTTTCCCGCATCCCCTCTTAACTCCTTCCGTTCCCTCTGGTAACCTTTACATTCTTTCACTGAGTTCAAGATTTATTTCTACTGTATTTGCCTGTGTGTGATTTTGGTTATTTATATTCTACAGATGAGTGGAACCATCTGATACCTGTCTTTCACTTTTTATTTCACTTAAAATTATCACCTCGAGGTCCATTCATTTTGTACCCAAAGCACCTATTTCAACTTTTTTTCCCACAGCTGTGTATTCCATTAAGTCTATATCCCACAATTTCTTTATCCATTCATCTCTTGATGGGCACTTAGTTTGGTTCTATGATTTGACAATTGTGCACTGTGCTGCTATAGGCATGTATAGGCATAGATAAATTCTCTCATTTAAAGGTTTACATAATAATCTAATAAATACCTAATAGAGGTATTGCTGGAATACATGAATTTCCATTTTTATTTTCTTAAGAAATCTCCATACCATTTTTCCACAGAGACTGTACCAACTTGCAGCTGTACCAATTTGCAACTGTACCAAGTCATCCTATTATCAGTGGATGGGAGTTTCTTTTTCACCACAACCACAAAAACATTTGTTGATTCCATTCTTTTTTATATGGACCACTCTCACAGGAGTTACGTGACATCTAACTGTGGATTTGATTTGCATTTACGTTATAAGACTTGATGTTGACAGTTTTTCGTAGGTGTGTAGATCATCTGAATGTTTTCTTTATAAAGTATTTATTCAGGTCCTTTTCCCATTTTTTATTGGGTTGTTTCTTTTTTGTAATTGGAGTGTATACAAACTTTGTAAATTTTGGTGATTAGCCCCTTGCCAGATGTGTGATGTGAAAATATATTTTTCCATCCTATAGGCTACCTTTTGTTTTTGTGATGGCTTCTTCTTTTGAGGCAAAAGCTTTTTAGTTTGATGGAGTCCCACTTGTTTATTTTTGTTTTTGCTTTCCTTGTTGTGAGTTGCATCCCCAAAATACATCTTTGAAGTAGATATCTTATAATGTGTATTGCATATGTTTCTTTCAAGTTACTTATGGTTCCAGTTCTTTATTTCATCTTGAATTAATTTTTCCATATGGGTTTAAGGAAGGAACCGTATAATACTGTTTTGATTACTGTTGCTGTGTAATATAGTTCAAAGACGGGAAATGTGGTATTTCCATTTTTCTTGTTTTCTCAAGATTTCTTTAACTATTTGGTTTTTTTTTTTTTGTGGTTCCATATAAGTTTTAGAATTGTTCTATTTCCTTCAAAAAGGTCATTGGTATTTTGAAAGTTATTGCATTGAATCTGTAAATTGCTTTAGGTAATATGGTCATTTTGATGATTTAATTCTTTTAGTCCACGAGCATGGGATATCTTTACATTTATTTGTATCATCTTTTCTTTCCTTTAACAGAGTTTTATAATTTTTAAGTTCTTCACCTCCTTCATTAAATGTACACTCAGAATGAAAGAAGTATTTCATTCTTTCTGGTGTGATTATAAATGGGATTTTATTACTTACTTTTCTTTCTTCTAATACATTGTTTATATATACAAATGCAATTAATTTTTGTGTACTGATATTGTATCCTGACATTTTACCTTATTTACTTATTATTTCTATTTTTTTTTTTTTGTAGATTCTTTGAGTTTCTCTAAGTATATTAACATGCCATATCCAAATAGTAACAGTTTCACTTATTTTCCAGTTTGGATTCTTTTCATATCTATTTCTTGCCTGATTGTATGGGAAAGGACTTCCAATACTATGTTGAATAATAGTGGTGATAATGGGCATCCTGTCCTGCTCCTGTTCTTAGTGGGAATGTTTCAGCTTTCACTGTTGACTGTGATGCTGGCTGTGCATTTGCCATATATGGCTTTTGTAATGTTTAGAAAACTTCAGATTATTCCCATTTTATTGAGTGTTTTTATTACAAATGGATTTTGAATCTTGTTGAATGCTTTTTTCAGCATCTATTGAGATGATCATATGACATTTATCTTCCTTTTTTGTCGACCTGATGAATGACTCTAAATTATCTGCATATGTTGAAGCAGCCTTGCATCCCTGGGATAAAATCTACCAGATGGTGGTTGATGATTCTCTTAATATGGTGTTGCATTCTGTTTTCTAGGATGTTGGTGAGAATTTTTGCATCTATGTTCATATCAGAGATATTGGTCTATAATTTTCTTTTTTTGTACTGTCTTCGTTTGATTTTGGGATCAGGGTAATATTGGTTTCATAAAATGTGTTGGGAAAGTTTTTCTCCCTCTTCAATATTTTTGAAGAATTTGAGTAGGCTAAGTATGAGGTCTTCTATGAAGGTTTCATAGAATTCACTGGAGAAGTTATCTAGTCCTGGGCTTTTGTTCTTGGGGAGATTTTTATTACTCTTTCAATTTCAGGGTATGTACCTGGACTCTTTAAGTTGTCTACTTCATCCTCATTCAACCTTATGAGGTTGCATGAATTGAAAAATTTGTCCATTTCTTCTAGGTTATCTAGTTTTCGTACGCAGAGATTTTTAAAATAACTTCTATGATCCTATGCATTTCTGCAGTATCTTGTATCTGCAGTATCTTTTTTTCCTCAGTCATTTCTGATTCTATTGATTTGGGTTTCTCTCTTCTTTTCTTTGTAAATCTACTTAATGGCTTATCAATTTTTTTTCATGAACCAACTCTTGGTTTTATTGCTCTTTTGGACTGTCTTTTTGTTTTCAATTTCATTTATTTCTGTTTGATTTTTATTATTATATTCTCTTCTTCTGGTTTTTTGGAGATTTTTTTTGTTCTTTTTTAATTCCTTTCCAGCTGCAGATTTATATTGTTTATTTGATATTTTTTTATGTGGGCCTGTATTATAAACTTCCCACATAGTAACAGTTTTATAGCATCCCATAGGGTCTGTTGGCTTGTCTCTCCATTCTCATTATTCTTGAGATACTTAAAAAAAATCTTTTCTTTGATTTATTGACCCAAGATTTGTTGAGGAATTTTGTTTTGTTTCCACATATTTTGGTCTAATCTAGTATCTTTTAGTGGTTAATTTCTAGCTTTACAGCATTGTGGTCTGTGAAGATGCTTTACATAATTTATAGTTTTGTATATTTTCCGAGACATACTAATATCATCTGTTCTTGAGAATGTTCCTTGTGCACTTGAGTAGAAAGTGTCCAATAAATGTCCAATAAATCCATCTGATGTAACACTTCATTTAAGGCCTGTATTTATTTGTTAGTTTTCCGTCTAGATGATTTAGCCTTTCATGTCAGTGGTGTGTTGAGGTCTCCGGCAATGATTTTCTTTTTTGTCAACATGATGTTTTGGTTCTGTTAATAGTTGCTGTATATAATTAAGTGCTCCTATGCTAGGTGCACAGATATTAATAACAGTTATATCTTCTTGCTGATTTGTTCCCTTGGTCCTTATATAGTGTCAATCTTAGTTCCTGATTACCTTTTTTAATTGGAAGTCTAGTTTATTTGATATAAGAATATTAACCCCTTCTTTTCTCTTTGAATTATTAGCATGTATGATCTTACTCAACATTTTACTTTTAGTTTGTTTCTGTCTTTAGTTTTTAAATAGATCTCTTGGAAATAAAGTATTAATGGCTGAAACTTTTCCTTTCACATTAGTAGTCCATGTTTTTTTATTGGTGAATTCAGACCATTCACGTTTAGGGTGATTATTTTTTGTTGTTCTTTTCCCATTTGATTCCGTCTGCTCTTTCTAGATGACTTTCCTTAATACTTCTATCAATCTCTTTGTTTCTTCTTCTATTCGTCTCTATTCTGGATTTTTGCTTAGTGGTAATCATGGGAGTTTTACTTAAATTCCTATGTGTTAAATCTTTTATAAGTTGGTGTGTACTCTGATATTTAACTACACAGGTTCTGTCCATTTCCCCCTTCCCCTTGCTGTTCTGTTGTTGACTCATGCTATTCTTGCTCATACTTCTGGTTTTGTATTGCTATTTTCATTTTGCTTAGGAATTTGCATTTCATTTTTTCTTTTATTGTAGAAGGACTCCTTTCAACATTTCTTGAAGGACAGGTGTGTTTTGGTAAATTCAGTTTATATTTATTTGGGAAGATCTTTATCTCACCATCATATCTGGGTGGCAATTTTGAAGGATGGGAACCCTAATTTGGGAGATTTTGTAAGTAATTTTCGCTTCCTGAATAATTTGGGTTTTTTTTTTAATCTTTGATAGTTTGAAAATGATGTGTCTTGGTGTAAGTCTTTCTGCATTTAAAAAATTAGTTCTCTCTGCTTCCTGGATATCCATATTTAATTCACTCCTTGGGTTTTGGAAATTGTCACTTATTATTTCTTTGAATAAGGTTTCTGCTCCCATACCTCCCATAGATACCATTTCCATAGTATCTAAATTTAATTACTAGTTTACAGGAAATACAGGGGACATGGGAATACTTTAAATGATACCATGTGGATATAATTAGCAAAATTCAGAACTTGAGAAACTTTATAGGTCATAGGTATCAGATAGCCAATGAATGCATTGCAAATGCATTGCAAATAATAATAATAATAATAATAACATAATAAAGAGGAAGAAGATGAGGGAAAAATACAGATTTAAAAGTGACTGAAGAGATATATCAACCATTTGTAATGTATGGTTCTTGTTTAAGTCAGAATTAAAAAAAAACCCTGAAAAAATAATTTGAGACAATGAAGGAAATTTGAACACTGAATCTTTGATGTTATTGAGGAATTAATTTCAGTTTATTTGTGGTGTGATGATAAGTGTGGCATGTTTAAAAAAGAAATTCTTTTAGAGACTTGAAGAGGTACTTACAGATAAAATCATGTTATACTTAAGATTTGACACAAATTAATCCAGTAGGTGTGCATGTGAAGGAGGGAGTGGGGCAGGTGGAGATGTGCAAGTTTGGTCATGAGTTTTTAAATACTGAAGTTGTAAATATTGATGCATTTATGAGGGTTTACTATATTGTTCTTTATTTTTGTGTATGCTTTAAATTTCTCATAATAAAAGAGTAAAAATAGTATAACAAAGAGAGAAAAAAAGATTTAAGCCAGAAAATAGGTAATGGTAATTTCAGGCCTCAAGGCACCAGCGAATGCTTTCCTGGGCCCCTCAAATCATGACCTGTGACCGAATGGTCTGTCTTCGCTGGGCGCCCCTGCTTAAAATATATGCCTCTGACAGATCTATTTCACTGTGCAATTCAGTATATTCTTCTGGCTCTCTAAAAAATGTTTCTGTGACTTCCTGTACAGCACCGGTTGAGTCCCAAGTGCACTGTTAATCAAGTTTGGTAAACTGCCACAGAGTCCAGGGATCACTGAAGTCCCCAGACTCTGCTCAGTGCTATTGATTATTGGCTGCAACCCTATGGTCCTGTGACTTCCCTGAATGGCCTGAGGCCTGTGTTTCCTGTCCCTTAAGGAGTAAACTGTATGTTCAATAGTTTTCCTTGCTGCAGGGAATGCAGTGTGATGCCTAATAAAGTGTACTGAACAACAATAGGGTTCAAGATTGACTTCTCCAGCAGAGGAGTTAAGCCTTATCTGCTTTCAGTACCATTCTCCCTGAGGAACTTAGCCATACTTGAAGATTTTCAGAGCAGTTGGTTCATAAACTGTCACTGCTAACACTGGCTTGAGCCTTGGAAGTGACCCCTCTCCAGCCTGGATTATTTATGTGTATCCTGCAGCCTTGCTAGGGAAGTGTGTTTTGGCCCCCAAACAAAGATTACTGTTTCCTGTATGACCTCAAGATATTTCCCTCACATGATCTCCACTGGGATACTTTGCTGAAGTTTGCTAACTTTTTATTTTAGTTGCTTGAGATTGTTTCATTCCTAAGGTACTAGGGGCATCTCTTTGGGGATCAGTTGTACCCAGTACAAAAAAGGTTAAACAATATGTGCTACAGTTAGTGATCAGTTCCAGAAGTCTTTGGAACAATGATAGCAGCACTGACCAAGGTAATCAGGATAGAATGTATTTTATGATTTGGAACTAGTATAGCCTCATAGGATCATGTTGTGGTTAGATCTGATCTGGGTTTGATATCAACTTTACCATAGCTGTGTTTCTGTTTGCTTCACTTAATTATAGCACTTATCTCAGGGAGCCACTGTAGAGATATGTGTTTGCTTGCTACATAGTGACTGCTCATAACATAGTAATTATTCATATACTATTTAAAAACTTAATCACAATATAGACATAATTCTTACAGTGACAATTTTCAAAGCTCTTAGCACTCATAGGTACATTTATTATAACTGTTAGTACTCTCTCCTATAGTTGTTGATTGATAGTTGACTAGCCTAGAATAAATGCCACTCTCTTGTTTTTTCTTCCTAGTATTTAGCACATAACTTGGCACCCAATAGGTTAGTGTTGATTAGTGTTGACTGAATTAGTGTTGATTGAATAGTGACTGTTAGCAGCAGCAACTGAATTTTCCCTTTTTGGTCATAAAACAGCACGTATGTGCACATTCACATATGTCCAAATCCATGATAAGATACTGATGATCCCCACACATGGGATTCCTTTTTGCATCTTTCAGAGTGGCTAACCCATACCAGTTGTAAAAATGCACTAATCAGGTTTGAAACATGCCATATTGTTGGGAAGAATGAGGGGACCTTGAAAACTATAAAAGGCAGGGGAGCAGAAGAATTCAGGTACTCTCACCTGGGAAGACTTTTACTTCTGATCCTCCAGCACCACTGCCAGACCATTGCTCCTTCCTCTGACATGACTGACACCACCTTCTACTGGCTTTGTTGACCTGTACCCAGTGCCTCTAAAAGCTGCTGGCCTGTGCCCCAACATCACCTGCTGACTGGTGCTGTTGGCCTGTGCCCAGAGCCTCTAAGAGCTGTATGCCACTGCCTGATCCTTGACATTGCATGCTGATTAGTGTGATTGGTCAGGTTGGTCTGGGTCTGGCGCCTCTAAGAGCTGTCAACCACTGGCTTTGTGCCTGTGCCACCTCTACAGCCGCCTCCTGTGGCTATTGCCTCTGGCTCAGCCCACCCAGGCTCTGGACTTCTTCCCCTGACTGCTGTGTTGCTGCCTTGGCATCATCACCTGTGATCACCTCCAACTACCTTTGTAAATCCCTGCTTATAGTGGGCTACCAGCTGCAAGCTCTCATTGGAGAGAGAACAGCTTTTGGTTTGGACTACCATGCACTGCGAACCCTATCTGGGGTAATACAGATTGCCATTTGCGGTCTTAGAAGCTCTTTCCTTTTCTATCTTTTCCAACTTCTCCTTTGAAAATAAAACCTGTTGTTGTTACAGTCTGTGGTTGAGCCATGTCTTGCAGTAGTAAGCACATGGGTAAGGACCCATCGACTGACATTCCCCAAGTTTGTGTAGTTTCCATACCCATTGGTCTTTGCTGCTTCTTTATACTGAAAAGATAGGGTTCAAGTCAGGACATTGCAAAGTGCTCAGAGAAAGATGAATCATTTTAGCAAATGAACTTGCTGTTTTTCACATATATAAATACATAAAATTAATAAGCATATTAATTTTGCAGTTTTTCTTGTATAATGTGGACTTCCTAACTAGGATAGTCTTGAATTTTTCAAAGGCACTTCTGACTTTTTTATCGTGGTATGGTAGGGAACATGCCTATTGTAGTATGGTAGGAGACAGCAGAGGGTTTTATGTCAGGTTCAGATAATGAAGATGAGTGGCAAAGACACTTTCCTTAGGCTTTCTCTGCAAAAGTATAACTCTATTAAAATATAATATAAACATCAATTATGAATTAACTAGAGTTATGTAGCTTTTCACTTAGGGAGAAGGCATTATTAAAGCAAGATTTAAAGAAATCTCTTCTGAAATCTGCAATGTTCTTTCTTATTTTTTAAGATTTATTTATTTATGCATACAAGCTGGGGTACAGGCCAGAGGCGCGGGGAGGCGAGAGGGTTCACCAGAGACAGAGTGGGGAGCAGAACAGGCAGATCGACGGAAATACACTGCTGAGGGGAGCAGCGGGAGAGGCAGGAGAGGTCTGCCGCGCCATGTGGGAATCTCCCCGGCCAGCATCAAACTTGCTTCACGGCTGCCGACAGCTCCACAGCACAGCGCTTAACCACTGCGCCACCAGGGAGGCCCTGAAAACTACAATGTTCTTAAGGTTACTCATTTTATTTCCCTACGGGTTTACTTCCTAGACTGTACCTCTCCTGGTCAGAAGTCCTGTGCTCGCCTGACCTGGTCTCCTTGCACTGAGGAGAGCCTTGACTATCCTTTGAGGTGCTATGAAGTCGGTCTGGGTTTAATTCAGATACTTATGTCCACTTACTATAACAACAACAAAGAAGGTATATAAACAAAACACACCAAAATATCTTTTGTTCCAGGTACATGGGAAAAGTACCCAAACTTTTAACCTAAACCTATACCTTTTCTTGTGCAAGCCTAGTATCTTCAAATATTTCTTTCTTTCTGGAAAAAAAATTAATTTCCGACTGTAGTTTTTTCCTACTGTGCATCTATGTCCTTAAACATGTACACATATATACACATACCATTATATAACAATAGCACATCATTTCAGTCTTTGCTAGCATTTAAAAACTTGTAGTGTCCAGATTATTCTTTTAAGGAAGGAAGTCCTGATGGGTACAGGGACTTTACTACGGGGCTATTTCCTGCTGATGGAAATCAGCAACTTACTGGATAGACACAGATTTTCCTAAAAATCAGAAAGTCAGCTTCTGTATATTCCAACTTCTCTTAGGAAGACCTTATTAGTTTAAGTAACATTTATGTTTTATAAAGAAACAATCCTGGTATATGTGAAATATACATTTATCAAGGCAACTAAAAAATTCCCACATTTCTGTCCAAACATAGAGAAACATTCTTGCCAATTTCTCCCTGGCAGCATTGATACGAGCATTTTCCCAGTAGGTGGGGGAATAGAAGAACTGAACACATAATCTTAAGAATTAGGTACAATCCATGTGGACAAACCCAACTGACTACTTGAAGGCATGGAGGACAAAGTCCAGGGGCAACATCCTGATTAAAGGAACGCTACCAAAGTCAGAGCTCTGCATAAACATTCTTATGTGTCACTACTGATTTTTCCCTTTAGCACAACTGAAAATAAATTGCTTGTATTGAGCTGGTCATCCCATCTTGAATGGAATTCCCCAAGTGTAGAGAATACCAGAAGTAGGACTGCCTTGCCCCTGAAAATTGTCAAGTATAGAAGGTTTATTTTTGCTACAATCTTCCTTTCCTTATGTCCTGATTTCCTGTAGCCATTCCTCAGGCTCTAGCCTGTGTCCAATTCCCAAGGGCCTCCTTACTGTCAGTTAATAATAGCTTTCAATGCTGTTATTCTTCTTAGAGTTTTTGCATTTTAATAGGGTCCCCAGGGATTAAAATGCCTCTAGAACCCAAAGAGTGAATCTCTAATCGTGGAATTTAGGTATTCATGACAGGCATTGTGGAAGATTTTATAAGGAGGGTTCTCTCAGAAGACAAACACTCTGACAGCCTTCAACTCAATTGTCTTGGTGTGGTTGGGTCTACAAAGGAGTAGGAGAATGTGAATTAATCAGGAATGAAATACTGAACTTTACTGAAAAGAAAACCTTAAACTTTGCTAATTATAACTCTGTGTTTTAATCAGTTTTCCAGTAAATGAATAATTGGTAAAATTGGAGGCATTTTCTTGCTGAGAAAATTAGGCAGTAGCTTAAGGAAAGTTCTCTCAAGTGGTGGTACAATAGGGGATCTGAGATTATTGGGATGGAAATGCTTAGAGATCTGTGTTCCAGGTCTTATCCCCTTATGGAAGGAAGCAATCACATTGACACATTATAGAATCTCAGGATTAACTCTTAGATACAGACCTAAAATGATAATTAACTTTTGGTGTTTCCATTTACATTTTGTATGTCGACAAAAAAGAAAAAGAAGCCAGGATATTATTCTCATCATTGTCCAGCACAAGAGGATGTCAGATTTCTGTGTTTTATCTGAACCCTCTCTATCACTTTTTTTTCTTCCCTTGCTAAGTAAACAGTGGAGCTTCATCCATTATTCAGTTATCAGAGACTGTCAGGATTTTCTGGCTGTGTGGAACATGGGAGTTCTTACATTTCTTTAAAAATGTGGAAAAATGTATTTGCAAAACTGCTGGAAAGAGAATGAAAAAAAGATATCAACTCCTACAATATAATTAATCCTTGTGAGCATCTCCCCCAGAGGGCTAACTTGAGTTTTTCTTAGTAAAGGGAATTTAGTTTTATTTCTTTTCTCTTTTAGTCATTATTCATACTTAACTACCTGTGGCAAGTACTGTGGAGAAGAGAGACTGTTGTAAACAGATTTGGGGCACAGAGGAAGGAAGGACTTTGAATCCATGCCCCATGAGATAAGTACAGAGCAGCTGTGCATGATTCCACCACAGAGCTGTAAACACACTGCCCTCCACACCAACCAAGTGAAACAAATTCTACTCTTATAGTTCTTGGAAGGCTTTCTGAATGTTTTTCATATTGAATGCTGCAGTTTGAAGTCATGTTTTGGAGAGGTTTTCCAGGTTAAACTCGCAGATATAAGAATATCGAAAGGAATATAAAATCTTGTGCTAAATTATGTATATTTGTGTGTGCATGTGTGTGTGTGTGTGTGTGTGTGTGTGTGTGTATGTGTTGCTATCACCACTAGAGATAGTGCCCTTATATTTGGAATTAGAGAATAAACTTCATAAAGAGGAAATTAAAAAGCAAGAGGTATGAGCAGATATTTACAGGAGCCTTCTAAAACCTTAAATTGGACCTAATCTCCACTTTTGGATGATGTGTCCATTTGCAGATGATGATTTTTATAGTCTATAGACTTCTAAGAAATCATAGAGCCTGAACTGCTGTCTTGACTACTCTGCTGTGGTAGGTACTGTACGCGGGGCTCTGGCCACAGAAAACTTGGTTTAATTACAGCTGTTTAAAGAGTTTTGAATTCCTTCAGAAATTGCTCTCTTCTTTAAATTTTTCTTCTAATAGGTATTTATTGCATGACTATCAAATTAATTGGTGTTTGTGTTTGAATGTGAGCACGAGCGTTAGTGTATTAGAGTGTTGTTTAGTGTGTGATTGTGTGCGTTAGTAGATTCAGGTTTGGAAAAACTCTTTAAACAGGAGATTCACTGCACTCTCACATTATGTAAAATATCTATTTTTTTGTTGATAAATTGCAAAGCACTATTGGAGAATAGTAGGCATTAACAAAGCTAGAATATACTATTAAATGCTATAGAGAGTGCTCAGAACTGAAACGGGTAAACATGAATTAGAACATAAAAGGAAGTAAACACATTTTCTTTCTTTTTCCTTTTGATAAAGTGGTTATTGTCAGAGCAGTGCATTACTGTAAACTTGAGGTAATTATAGTTTAAAATTCAATGAAAAATTTATTCATGGTAGAATGCAGTTGTTCAGGTAGAAATAGTGAGTATGACGACAGTGGACACTTAAGAAGCACTTTGTACACGTAAGAAGAAATGATCAATCTCATGACCAATCTCATGACCAGTCTCATGACCAATCATAACGCAAAATCACCAACATTTCCTTAAAGAGAAGAGGATGTCACAGGAAAGTTAGAGTCTTGTAGTCCTGTATGTTTTGGTGACTTTGTCAATGACTACGTGAAGACAAAGAAGATAGATGTGTGTGCAAATACACTGAACAAAAAGATTGATGAAATTATCAAGATTTGATTTAGAATCCAGTGAAACTAAATAGCTGAACCATTCATTCATAATTCAGATACTAGGTGGCAGGCAGATAAACACTTTGGAGATTTTTACAATTAAAGTGGGAGACAAAAGCATGAGCAACTAAAATAAGACATAATAAATAAGATGAGATAAAACAGGATTCACACATGAATTTGAATCTCTTTTCTAATACTAATTTGTATAATCTTGGGTTAGTTTATATTTACTTTCTAACTCTTGAAATTCTTGTTTATAAAATGGAATAATAGTAATACCTATTCCACAGTGTTTTCATGAGACTTTAATAGCAATAGTTCATGTCAAGTACTTAGCTTATTAATGCCCGATACATTTTAGCTATCATCATCATCATCATCATCATCATCAACATAGGCATTTGTTATTTAAGAAGAATACAGTAATATATTTTATATTACATATTATTAGGTAATTATAATTATGTAATATATAATATCATTCATGATATATATAAGCACTGTAGTAAAAGTATCTTGTTTTGGTAAGTCACTACAAATTTAAGAGAGATATGATGAATTTTAACATCTCCACAATCAATTGGTCCATGGAAAGATTGAGAAAATTTGGTTTAACAAATATATTCATGATAGAATGCATGTTTGTGTGAAATATAGTGAAGATTTTTCTGACAATTAAGCGTTATTTTAATCAGTAATGTAAATTAGTTACTGAAAACAATAATGGCTGAAGTAATAAAGGCATATTGCCCAGGTCAAAGTGTACTATTTTAAAGTCCTTCATACTCTAAAATAGTACACTCTACATGAAGATTGTGGTCAGCTCTGGATGCAAATTCTGAGATGACTGGTTAAAGGTACCTCTAGGGTCTTGAAAAAGATGATGAAGGATAGAGTCTAGGCATAAAGGGGAGATTTGGTTGGGCCAGGAAGACCCCTTAAGATTGTACCTGTGGAATCACCATACAGCTTTCCATAGTGGTTGGACCAGTTCACATTCCCACCAGCAGTGTAGAAGAGTTACTTTCTCTCCACCTCCTTTCCAGCATTTGTTGTTGCCTGTGTTTTTAATGTGTGCCATCCTCACAGGTGTGAGGTGGTATCTCATTGTGGTTTTGATTTTCATTTCCTTGATTATAAGTGATGTTGAACATTTTTTCTTGTACCTGTTGGCCATTTGCTTTTCTTCTTTGGAGAAGTGCCTTTTTTAGCTCTTCTGTCCATTTTTTGATTGGATTATTGTCAATTCCTCAAACTGCTAAAAATGGAACTTCCATAGGACCCAGCAATACCACTTTTGGGAATTTACCCAAAGGACACAAAAACACTAATCCAAAAGGATACATGCACCCGTATGTTCATTGCAGCACTGTTCACAATAGCAAAGGTATGGAAGCAACCCAGATGTCCAAAAACAGATGATTGGATCAAGAAGATGTGGTACATATACACAATGGAATACTATTCATCATCCAGAGAAGATAAACAGATGCAATTTGCAGTGACATGGATGGAATTAGAGGGGATCATATTCAGTGAAATAAGCCAGAAAGAAAGAGAAAAATATCAAATGGTTTCACTTATAACAGGACTATAGGGAAACCAAATAGGAGAGAGACACGGGGCGGGGGGTGGTAGGGGGAAGGCGGGGAGGAGGTGGCTAAGGACACAAAATGGAGTAGAAAAGGACACAAGGGACCATGGAGATGGATCATGGGTGAATTGGTGGTGGGTTACCCAAGGGGAATACAAAATGTAAAAGATATAAATAACAATTAAAAAAATATATTAAAAAAAAGATTGTACCTGTGGGATTTTGATTTATATAGGTATCTCAGTGACAACACAGAGAGGAGAGGAGATTTTCATTACTTATAGGTCCTAAGATGAGGGTCACGGGATGCCATGCAGGGCCAAATCAGGAAGCAGCAGTATTGGTCAACAGGCAGAAAAAAGCCAGGGAAAAACATGAAGTGTAGATTTCATTGTGTTTTCCATGGAAAAAGCAATGCAGGCAGGGGAACCAGCTTAGAATGGCATAGTTCAAATAATTGCAGTAAACTCTTGGGCATATAGGCTTTAAAGTTTGAAAACTTTGGGCAGGAATGTCTCACTTTTATCAACTGTAAAAGGGAGCAATAAAATTCCTATCTTATAAGTTCTTATAAAATGAGGATTAAGATCATTAATGCTTGCAAAGTACTTAGTATAATGTCTGACACATAACAAACACCTATATTTTCATAATTAAATAGAAAAGTTAGTCATTTTTCTTGATCAGTATTCACTATCATCATTATATCATCATTATCCTAATGATCATCACCACCATTGTCATCTTATTTAAAAATGCTTTGAAATCCTTCAGAAATTTCTCTCTTCTTTAAACTTTTCTTCTATTAGATATTTATTGTATTAGTAGCAAATTAATTGGTGTTTGTGTTTGAGTGTGAGCACGAGCCTTAGTGTATTAGTGTTGTGTAGTGTGTGATTGTCTGTGTTGGTAGATTCAACTTTGGAAAATTCTATTTGGTTTTAATTTCACTTAAATTAATTGCTTCATTTGCTGAACTAATGCCCAGTATTAACATAGAATTATTCCTTTCCACCCTCTTAAATATACAGATAAACATTATGATTACGTTGTTACAGTGAATGTTAAAATAATGATTAATACACAAGGGGCCAATTTACTAGGAACCTTTAATCATGGCTTCCTGCAACTGGGTCTCTGTTGGAAATATATAATTACACATCAGTAATTGTAGATAACTAAATGCTGGAAAACTGAGCACAGGTCAATAGAAACCAGGCCCCAAGCTCTTTTCAATATAGGTTTTAAGTAAATGAAATTATCTTGGGTATAATCTTTCTTTATCTTTGTCTGTCCTCCTCCAATTTTCTTGATCTCACCATCCCCGACCAGCAATTCAAAATAGAATGCTCAGTAAATAAACAATGGCTTTCTTTAGTTGCAAATAATGTAAAATGTCCAGTGTCACTTGTTTGGGGCGGGTGAGGGGTAAACTATTGGATACAACATAATTGCACAGTGTTTTTTTAAAAATAAGGACATAATCACATGATACTTTTCTCTGTATTTTGTGTAATAAAAGATGTGAAATGGAGGTTTTTCATGTAGCAAAATATTAAGCATTCGTGGTCCAAATGTTTTGACACACATGCCATATACCATATATATCTGTGTATATACACACACACACAAATGTTGCTGTGTGAATGTATTATCTAATAAACTTAAAAAAAGCACAGGGTCAAATAAGGGTCAGAACTTTTTCTGGCATTAAAGCGCTAAATGGTAAATTGATAGAGTGGGAAGAGTGTAGGTTCAAAGTGGGAGATCTGGATTCTGGGACTGGTTCTACCGGTAAGCTAGTTGATAAGGCCCAAGCTTGCCTCAGTTTCCTTACTTTAAAAATCAACAGTTTGGTGAGTAGATAATCTCTATAATTCTTCAGAAATGCCTATGGCATTTTCAAGTGTTTATGTTTGTTTATAGATGCTTAGTTTGAGGTCACTTGTTCTTTCTCCCTCCCTCACTTCCTTCCTTCCTCTCTTTCCTTCCTCTCTTACCTGCTCCTCTCTCACTCCCTAATTCCCTCCATTCTAATCCTCCATTCATTTTCTTCCAACACATCAATTGAACATAAATTGTGTCAAGTCTTGTGCTAGATTAAGTGATGAATACAACAGATGTTTTCTGTGTTGTCATGGAATTTACAGACAACTATTTAAAAATTATATAAATAAAACAGTTTTATGTTTATTATAAGGAAACTAAAAAGAGAAGTTAACAGTGTATTATGAACTCAGGGGTCATGATTCATTCTATGGCGAATAAGCAAGATAAATAGTTTGGGCAAGATAACATTTGAGCTGATGATGGAATGACAGAAGAGGAATTAGCTAAGTGAAGGAGACTGGGATGGAGGCTACTGTTCTTGTTAGAAGGAACAGCAACATTATATGAAGGCCATAAGGTAGGAATAGTAAAGAACAGTGGGAAATTAAAGAGTCTGGAAAGAAAAAAGTTAGAAGACAGTGATTGATAGAATCCAAACTAGAGCTTTTAATTTTTATTCTAAGAGCAATGAACAGCAATTGAATGATCTTCAAAATGCTGGGGTTGAAGTATTACACTGAGAATATTACAGTGAGATCATAACTGACTTAAAAAGGCCCTAATCTGTAGTATATTGGTATGCTGAACATGAATATAACCCTGAAAATTTTTTATTAGCTCTTGTTTAGTTGAAGATATTTCATATAATTCATTTTATATGTTTCACCATGTAAATTTATCCAGTAGGACACAACAACGTCCTAAATCAGCCTAGAATGATGTAATATTGCATCGCATTGCATAATACCATCATGCACACATCATCCAGAGTTGATTGCCTCATTTTCTGATGCAATGCAGTACTACTGCCAAGTGGCTGCTGAATAAGCTGACGTCAGCAGTGCACTATAGAAAGTCCTGTTGGAAACATTGAGCATTGAAAATATTTCAGACTTTGTGCAAGACAGTTTAAGCTACTGTTCCATAGAACTGTTATTATTTTCTTCATTTAGGCACAATACAGAATAGTCATGCCTCGAAAGTGCATTAATAGCGTGGACAATTTCTTCTCTATTTGTGGGGAAGTGACATTTGCCAACCAGAAGAAAAGTATCACTTCTCAAGTGAAGAAGGCTTATCATCTTCACTTCAGATGCAAGGTTGGTGACCAAGACAAGCCTTGGGCCCCAGATATATGCTGTGCTACATGTACAGCACAGCTTTCACAGTAGTTAAATGGCAAAAGACCATCAATACCGTTTGCAGTCCCCATGGTGTGGAGAGAGCCAAGCAACCACATAAAAGACTGTTCCTTCTGCTTGGTTCCTCCTCTTTCCGGCAGAATAATGAAGCAAAAGAAGTCGAGAATAGTCTACCCCAACATTCCATCTGCATTGAGATGACCGGTTCAACAACTTGCTGCAGGGTGATGCGAAACAAGCATGGAATGCTTTTCGCCTAGTGTCTACAAACTTTCTTGGGAATGTTAGGGCAGATAACTACAAGGAACTAGTAGAAGACATGCTGATGCAGTATCAGAAACTTGGCTGCAATATGTCTCTAAAGATCCACTTCCTTCATTCCCATCTGGATTTCTTCCTTGAAAACTGTGGTATGGTTAGTGATGAACATGACGAACATTTTCATCAAGCTACTGCATCAATGGAACAAAGATATCAGGGAAAATGGTCCACTACAATGCTGGCTGACTACTGCTGGACACTCCCCAGAGATGCTCCTGAACAGCTGTACAAGAGACAAGCGAAGAAATCTAAGAAGTAGTCTATGACTTGATTTTTTACAGGTATTAACTGTAGGCCTATTACTATTGGCATGCATTTTGTGATGTAAACATTAATTTATTGCAAATTACGAAAAAACTAGAGCCAAAATTAGAATTTGACTGTCATATTTGGGTTGAGCACATACAAATTGATAGGAAATGACTAATTTTATTTCAGTGATATGACTTTTGTAAAAATTTGCTGACCAGTGTTATAGAATGTAAAAAACAAGTATTTCTGTATTGACCACTCAACTTTATGAAAGTTGGATGGCTTGCCAGAATTTCCTCTTTTTAGAATAATGTAACTCTTGCTGCATGTGAAGCTTTTGTGTATACATTTTTTTTTTATTTCACTTTGTCTTTCCAGAGATACTCACCCGATGGAATTTCTGTCCATTGTTCATAGTCAGGCTTTCTGAATAGCCATAAATAATATATGGTTTGTGTAGCTATAAATAATATAATTTTGCAAAGTTTAAAACTCATAGTACAGTTTGTTTAGTAACTTGTTTTTTCCATAAAACTTTGTTTTTGAGATTTATGTATTTTGGCATATCAGGAGACTTATTTTTAAATGCTATATAATGTCTCAGTGTGGGACTACAACATTAATATCTAATAAATTTATGTATTAATAGACATTTAAGAATTTTCCTAACAGTTTTGCTGGTATAGACAATGCTGTTGAGAACAGCCTTGAACATGGCTCATTGTGTAAATATGCAAATAGGAAACTAGATGTAGAATTTTTCAATTGAATGATAGGCATCCTTTCCAATGAATTACTATCTATTACTATCAATCTCAATGCAATAAAATATAAACCACAGTTTAATACCAAGTCTTGGTACTTAATATAGCAAGTTCTTGTTCTAGTTATTTAAATTTGTCTTTCATATGAACTGAAGGATGAAGTTTTCAGTGATTTGTCTTTCCTGTCCTTTGCACACATTTCTTACTGTTTTGTTGGTCTTCTTGTTTTCTGTTCCTACCGATTCTAGTTCTTTATGATTGTATGCATAGCAAGTAACTTCTCAAATTCAGTGACTTATCATAATCTATTGATCTTTTTCACTCTTATTCTTGATGTTTTTTGATATATAGAAAGTTTTGACTTGCAATCTGGGTAGAATACTCCATATTTTCATTAAGTTCTGTAGTTTTCATTGTCTAATTTAAGAAATAATTCCATAAGACAATGTAAAATATATCTTCTCATATTATTTTCTAAATTAAAAAAAATAATCTGACTATTCACATTTAGATCTTTGATCTAGATGGAATTTAATTTTGTGTATAGATGTATTTTTACTCTATTTTTCCTTGTGAATAATCAGTTGTTCTAGCACTATTTGAGTTTTTTGTCCTTTTCACCACTGGCTTATATTGTCCTTTTGCCGTGTATCTGGTTTGCATTTACGTGTGGCCCTTTTTGTACATACATGATTTTGTTTATAGATTTTAGTATATCAGATTACTTATTTTTGTAGATCTCATTACTATAGGATATAAAATATAATTTTATAAAAAGTCTTGGTATCTTACATGGTAAGTCCTTGTTTTAGTTTTTTCAATTTATTACCTTAATTAAAAAATCTGCTTATCCATGAAAAAAATCTCTGACTTTTAATCAAAATTGCTTTTATGTATTAATTTTTGAAGATCTGATGTTACCATATTGAGTTTTTCTTTTTTTTTTAGGATTTATTTATTTATGCATACAAGCTGAGGTGCAGGCCAGAGGTGTGGGGCGGTGAGAGGGTTCACCAGAGACAGAGTGGGGAGCAGAACAGGCAGATTGACCAAAATACACTGCTGAGAGGAGCACCGGGCGAGGCAGGAGAGGTCTGCTGCACCATGTGGGAATCCCCCTGGCCGGGCATCGAACTTGCGCCACAGCTGCCAACAGCTCCACAGAGCTGCGCTTAACCCATTGTGCCACCAGGGAGACCACATATTGAGTTTTTCTACCCAGAAATTTTGTTTGCTTTCTCAACAAACTCCTTGTGTGACCATTAACAATTATTTCCATAAATTCCTTACACAATTTCTTAGTTTAAGAGCAGGTACTAATACTTTTGAGAGGAATTTTTAAAATTACATATCCTATTGTATTTTAAGGAGTTATGTAATAATAATATAATATTCTGTGATAAAGCTATTTTGACCATATATCGACTAACTTGCTGTATTCTTTTATAAGATAGTTTGTAAGTTTTTAAAAATTAGATCCATATCTGGTAATGGTCAAACAAACTTCTATCACGCTGAGTCTCCCACATAAAATGTTTACATGCATTGGACAAACTTAAGAATAAACCAAAAAAGGTAAAAAGAAAAAACCACTTGAGTTATGGGAAGGTGAACCAAAGCATGACTATTATACTGGGGAGTTGGACGCAGGCAACACCTTAGGTGAATTTTCCAATTTTAAAGCAAATGGAATTCTCTACCAGGGAGGCAGTTAAAATTCTGAGAAAACCTAATGTATTTCTGGAATGAAGTGCCAGAGGACAAACTTAGTCAGCTACAGGATCTGAAAAGTGGAGGAATCTCAGAAAAAGAGTTCAAGAGGGAATCCCCATATTCTCCATACAAACTAGCCAAATCTTGGCTGACTATTGAACCATATGTATGCGGAAGGCTCAGCTAGATATAAAACAAGTAAACTCAGATTTGAGCTGCGATTAAAGACACAGGGTTTCAGTTTCAGCCTAATCATGTTAATTGCCTCTTTTTTCAGTGATATTTTGGTTTCTTAAGAATTAACATAGTAGGTATCACACTGAAAAGGAAATAATTGATTTCTGCTTGGTGCTTTAATCTAAAGGAGAATTGGACACGTTTTTGAGAAGCCTGTTTTATTTTGGAATTGATTGAACTTCGTTTCAGGGAAAATAAAAAGTTCATAAATAGATTTCAAAATGAACAAAAAGGGCATGATTTAAATGGCAGCTGCTACCCAAAATCCTGTTCAGAGCACTATTTGGCCTTATCACTAATTCCTAATTCTCCTCATTTGATTGAGAAATACTGAGACAACTGAAGAAGTAATTTGAACACAAGTCTATTTAGACAAGATATAGCAATGGAGTTAGAGAGACGTTTATCCTTATCTATTTAGGAGTATACAGACCACAACCCTATTTAGCAAGAACATTTAACAGAAAAACCTAGCCTCTTCCAATAACAGTTGCCTATGGATATTATAATGAAGGGAAAATTTGTACTTATGCTTATAGCTTCATTAAGATAAGTGGACCACACCTGTGGGGCCAGGCTACAGAAGAATCAAGCACCAAGGCTGAAGGGGAAAAAAAAAACAAAGATGTTGTGTATTTACTTTATAAACAGCCAAGAGCGTCTTGGTGTTTCTTTACACCATCCTATGTAGTACTGGTTTCAATCCACCTCTTGATCCCAGCCCTTGAATTCCCTAAATTTAATGTCCCAGTTGGTTTACTAAGGTCATTATTAGATTCTCCTTTCTGGGTCCTTTAATTTACAAAATATGTAATTTACACTATATGTGATTAATTACAAAACAATTCAAGAAACTGTCATAACAAATTACTAGACTCCCTGTTAACAATAGAAAAAGATCAAATTTCACGGGTCAAAATAAAAGACAAGAAGTCTGTCTACGTATATGTAATAGAGCAGTGTAACTCTGACCTCAGGCCTTGGGTGCTGAGAGGTCACAGCCAAAAGCCCAAGGTGTAAGCTGGAAATATCCAGAGTCTGGGGAAACAGAAGAATGTTGCTTTCTCATTTAACCATTCTCTGAAATCTCGGCAGATCTTTCTCCATCTTTTGTGTTTGTCCTGTACTTCATAGTTAACTATAGGGTTATGAACTGTTTTGTTTTTTGTTTTTTTAACCTCTCTTTTTCTTAGTGTCTCTTTCCTCAGAACTGCTACATGTGGCATGATGTGACTAGGATGTGTCACTTTCTGCCACTGAGAATAAAGCAGATATTTTGAGAGACATTTTCTGGATCTTCTCTTGCACATATAGTTGTTTACCTTTTCCTGGTACTAGAAGTCCCAGTTTCTTCTGTGAACTCTCTTGAGATGTCTGCTGTTACAGCTGTGGCTTCCTTTTTGCTTCTCTTCATTTTTTTTTTCTTTTCATGGCTTTCTTTTTCCTTTTTTGTGGAACTTCTTTGGCTTCTTGTGAGATTTATGGGTAGAAGATTTTACCTGGAGAGACTTTTTCCCCTCAGATGGTGCTCATCACTGTCTACTTCAGATTCTTCAGGGTCTCAGGCTCATGACCACTATGAATCCACCCCTCTGGCATGTCAGCTTCATAATCATATAACTTCTTATTCTAGGACTTAGCCTTAAGAAAATCACTTTCCAGTATCCCTGAAATTTCATTCTTTAACCTCTAATAATATCTCTAAATGTCTAAATTAAAACCATCACAACTCATCACCTTGAACTCCTGGGTAACATTTCCTTTTTGTTCCCTCGGTAAGCATCTCCCATCTTTTTTTCTAATTCTCCTATTTTCCATATTTTGATTCTTCCCGAATTATTGTTAGCATCTCTGTACTGTATGACTTTCTTCAGAAGGTCTTTCTCAATGGAATACAGGAAATTTTTCACACCTTTATCCTAAGGAAATCAGGCTTCCTGATTGTGGGAGAGAAGAACCACTTCTAGGTTTCCTCTGACCCAAGAATCCAAAGTGTCAGGGTAAAAATGTGGGTTTAAATCTGAACTCTCAATTTTATATCATTGATCTGTATATTTATTTTCATTCTGTTTGCCATACTGTTTTTATTAATACACCCTTATAATATAGTTTGAAGTCTGGGAGCATGCTATTTCCATTCTTTTTTGATGTCAAGATTGCTTTGGTAGTAGTGGTATAAATTACAGTAATGTTTGTTGTATTTCTTTGAAGAATTCCATTGAAATTTTATGAGGGGTGTATTGAATTTATATAATGCTTTGGGTGTGATGAACATTTTAACAATGTTAGTTCTTCCAAATCATGAGTATGTAGTATCTTTCCATTCCTTGAATCTTCTATTTCTTTTATCATGTTATATAGTCTTCATTAAGTATGTTTTTTGACTCCTCTGTTAGGCTTATTCCTAGGTATAGAGTCTGTTTTTATGTGACTGTAAATGGGATAATTATGATTAATTTCTCTTCTAGATCATTATTTGCATATAGGAATTCAAAAGACTTGTATACTGATTTTGTAGGCTACTACTTTACTAAACTGATTTGTGGCTTATAACATTTGTGTGTATGTGTGTGGTCTTTAAAGTTTTCCATGTATTTTTTCATGTCATCTGAAATTTGTGATAGCTTTACTTCTTTTTCCAGTTTGGATTCCTGTCATATTTTTCCCTTCCCTAATTGCTCCAGGATTTCAAATATTTTGTAGAATGGTAGTGGTAAGAGTGAATGTCCTTGTCTTGTACCTGATCTTAAAGGAAAAGCTTTCAGTTTGTCACCATTACAGGGTGTGTATGATATGTGTGTGATATATATATATATATATACACACATATATTTACATATGATCTCCATGGGTTTAGTCTTTAATAATAGTTGATGCATCCTTCCATCATTTTATAAGAGTTTTTTTTTTATCATAAATGGATGCTGGATATTATATGCCTTCTTTTCATCTGTTGATATGAATATGTGATTTCTGACTTTTTAATATGGTAAATTGCTTTGATCAATTTGTAAATGTAATACCATCCTTGCATCCCTGGAATAAATGCCATGATCATTATGTATTATTCTTTTAAGTATTGTTGAATTCATTTAGGTAAGAATTTGTGGACGATTTTTTTTTTTAAAGATTTGTTTATTTATACATACAAGCTGGGGTATAAGCCAGAGTGATGGGGCGGTGAGAGGGTTCACCAGATACAGAGTGGGGAGCAGGACAGGCAGATCAGAAATACACTGCTGAGGGGAGCAGCAGGCGAGGCAGGAGAGGTCTTGCCGCACCATGTGGGATTCTCCCCGGCTGGGCGTCGAACACGCATCGCGCGCTGCTGACAGCTCCACAGCGCAGCGCTCAACCGCTGCGCCACCAGGGAGGGCCTGTGGACGATTTTTTTGCATATGGGTTCTTTGGAATATTGATCTGCACTTTTCTTTTATTGTGTTGTCTTTTTCTGCTTTTGATATCAGAGTAATCAGCTGCATAAAATGTGTTTGGGAGCATTCTCTCTTCCTCAATTTTTTGGAAGAATTTGAGAAGAATCAGTATTAGTTCCTCTTTGTTTGGTAAAATTCACTAGAAAACTATCTGGACATGGGATTTTGTTTATGGGAGACTTTGATTCCTATTCCAATTTCCTCACATGTAATTGTCATGTTCAGGTTTTCTATATCCTTATTCAATCTTGGAAGTTTGCATGCGTCTAAGAGTTTCTCCATTTCTTCCAGATTTTTAAATTTGTTTGCATAAAGACATTCATAGATGAGCTAGAGCAGCCAGACTGCAAACTTCCACAGGATCCCATCCCTGCCCCACTGGTGGAGGTCTTGTGACTTTCTGGGAGACTCTGCAAGCCCCCTCCCTCCACTGGCGAGACCCCCATCAGGGAGGGAGCCAAACCTCACATCCTTCTGCTAGATACCACCCAACCCTGCCCAGACCGACAGAGATGTCCTGGCTCTTTGTGTGACCCTACCAGACTCCACCTGGACTGGTGAGATTCCATATCCTTCCTGAGGAGGCATCCAGAGTGGCTAGAAACCATGCAAACTTTTGCAAGACTCAGCCTTCCTCTGTCCAGACCAGTAGAGTTTTAGTGACTTCTGCGTGACCATGCTAATGCCTTTGTGAAGCCAATGAGTGTATATATCACTGCTCTTTATCCATTCATAGTTGATGGATAACAACCTAGGTTGTTTCTAGTTCTTGGCTATTGTAAATAGTGTTGTAATAAAGATAAGAGTACATATATCTCTTTGGTGTAGTATTTATATTTTTTGGGTAAATACATAAAAGTTGGATAAGTGGATCATAATTATTTCTATTTTTAATTAAAATAATATAACACTGTTCACTTAGACTAGACTACATTTATATAAAATATTTTTCTTTGATAGTAAATTAATCTTCGCTTATGGTAACTTTTTACTTTTAAATGTTTTCTGTTTTTCAACTTCTTGATTCTTTTGTAATAATACTTAGTTTAAAACACAAACACATTGCATAACTGTACAAAATGTTTTCTTTTAAATCCTATAGGTTTTTATCTTTCTAAATTTAAATTAAAAAAATTTAGATTAAACTTTTTTTTTTACTTTTTGTTAAGAACTAAAACACAAACATACAGTAGTCTAAGCTATACAGAATCAGGATCTTTAGAGGTAATAACTTGCATCAAACTGTCATCTCTTGTGATAATACCTTTTTCTCGAAATGTCCTGAAAGACTTACCTGAGAATCTTCTTATTCATTCATTCATTCATTTCCTTACATTTGTTGTTCATTTTTCTATAGTATTTGTTTTCTCCCCTCAGGAGTAGTCCCTGTAGTTCTCCTACCACAATAGCACTCATGACTCATCACCACAGTCTCTTGTGCTCTTCCCTCCCCTGTTTTGATCCCTCTCCCTATCCCCTTCTCTGCTATATACCTCTGATCAATGGGTGAGACTCTTTTTTAGGAAAAGGTATTGCTGTTTTCAGAAATATGTCCATGGTAGTTTGCTTGTTTCTTTCTTTCTTTTTTTTTTTTTCTTGTCATTGATTTGCTTGTAAGGAGATAATGCACCATGAATATTCCTCTCTATTATTGAAAACTTTCTGTGTTAGGGTCCCTATTTTCAGACATTTTCAAGGAACTTAAAAAGTTGATATTTTCAAAAGTGTCTGCTAAACCATTCACTGTGAATTTTCCTTGGAGTTATTTTGTCTTGAGTTTCCTGTTTTCTTGTCTCTTTTTCAACTATGCATTCCCTTTCTAGTTCCAAACAACTCTCCGTCAGTCAGTTCCTCAGGAACTGACTCATCAGTGTCATCTCCTCAATGTACCACTTAACAATTTTCTTTTTTTTTAAAAGAAATTTTTATTGAGGTAGGAGTTATAGTATAAGTTTCAGGGTAACAGCTTTAGCTGTTAGCTAAATTTTACCTACTCATTTTACCTTAGCCCATTTTACCTACCTCGATCTATTTTCCCTCTTGTAACCCGCTCTGTTCTCTATATGTAAGAATTTGTTTTTGTTTGTTCATTTCTTTATTTCTTCATATCTCACATGAGTGAAATCATGCAGTATTTGTCTTTCCCTTTGACTAATTTTATTTAGCATAATATTCTCAAGGTCTAGTCATGCGGTTGCAAATGGCAATATTTTATCTCCTTTTATAGCTGAGTAGTATTGTGTGTGTATATTATATCTTTATTCATTCTTTCTTTGATGCATTCGTACTTAGGTTGTTTCTATCTCATGGTAAATAGTGCGGCACTGACAATAGGGAAAATTTATTTTTTCAACTTAGTATTTTTTGTATGTTCTTTGAATACTTTTAAGTGCAGTAGCTAGAGCATATGGTAGTTATGTTTTTAATTTTTTGAGGAGTCTCTATACTGTTTTCCATTGAAGCTACAACATTTGCACCAGTGGTATATGAGTTACCTTTTCTCCACACCTTCATCAACACTTGTTTCTTATCTTTTTGATAATATTTGTTCTGATTACTACCTTTATCTTTGTGGCATGTTTGGACATATATCATTTACTGGGTTTTAAGTCAATGACTTACTTTTTCACGTATGTCTGCTTTTGTTTTAAAATTTCTCACTTGAAAAATGAAAGTCATTCATTTTTTCTTGGGCAACCAAACATGCCTACTTTTTAATTTTGCCAGGTGGTTCCACAACCTTAATTTAATCTAGGGCATACAGCTTTTTTTTTTTTTTTTTAAAGATCCAAAGGGCAGGTTTATTATAAAAAGGGAGGGAAGAGTAAAGACTTAAGCAGGGGGCCTCCCTGGCGGCGCAGCGGTTAAGCGCTGCGCTGTGGAGCTGTCGGCAGTGGCAACGCGAGTTCGACGCCCCGGCCGGGGAGAATCCCACATGGCGAGGCAGACCTCTCCTGCCTTGCCCGCTGCTCCCCTCAGCAGTGTATTTCTGATCTGCCTGTTCTGCTATCTGCTCTGTCTCTGGTGAACCCTCTCGCCG
>PVIJ01013838.1:0-43433 GCA_004024925.1 Scalopus aquaticus
CAGGCCAGAGGCGTGGGGCGGCGAGAGGGTTCACCAGAGACAGAGCGGGTAGCAGAACAGGCAGATCAGAAATACACTGCTGAAGGGAGCAGCGGGCAAGGCAGGAGAGGTCTGCCACGCCATGTGGGATTCTCCCTGGCTGGGTGTCGAACTCGCGTCGCCGCTGCCGACAGCTCCACAGCGCAGCACTTAACCGCTGTGCCACCAGGTAGGCCCTTATTTTAATTTTTGAAAGATTTATTTGTTTATGCATACAAGCTGGGGTGTAGGCCAGAGGTGTGTGTGGTGGTGAGATGATTCACCAGAGAGAGAATAGGAAGCAGAATAGGTGAACTGACTGAAATCCACTGCTGAGACTGGAGAGGTCTGCTGGGCCATGTGGGGAGCTCCCTGGCTGGGTATTAAACTCGTGCTGCTTCATAGTGCTGTGACTTAATCCGTGGACCACCAGGGAGGCCCCCCTCTGGTGTGGTTTAAGCAGTTAACCTCTCTGAACTTCCACAGTAGTTCTATGATGTGGCATTCATTTTTCCATTCAATGAGAAAATCTAGACTTAGAGAGATAGAGTAGATGAAATTCACACTGCTGGTAATTAGGCATTGCTCTAAAATCCATTTGGTACGTGTAACATTAGGAAAACACTCTCAACATTTGAACGAATAGCTTCCACTTAGAATCCCTGTAACCTTTTGAACACAATAGAATACAACACACACCATGACCTGCTTTAGACATCTGTCTGTCTTCGCTGAATTTGGGTTCCCTGAGTTTAGGAACTGGGGCAGATCATTTTGTTTCTTTTCCCAGCATCCACTCCTTCCCTCTGCTTTTAGTGGGACTTGCTTCATTGCTGAGAACATGGTCCTATGACTGTGTTTAGCTGCAAGGGAGTCTGGGATAGGTAGTCTTTGAAATAAGTCATTTCTGCTCTTAGTAAGAGTTAGGTTCTGTTGCTAGAAAGGAAGTTTAAATATGGGGTAGGACACTAGCATATTCTGCATAGGATATGTCAGTGATTTTAAAACACCTTTAGGAAGGGCATATTATACAGACCTTTTGCTCTCTTTTCCCTCTTTAACCTGGTCCAGATTTGTGCGTGTTACCTTTATGAAGTGAATTTAGAACATGGAAGAAACCTCTGTGGAGCCAGCACCATCCTCTCTTCTCCTGATGACGGTTCCTCTTTCAGGTCAGTCTCCTCAGAGACTGGGGACTTCAGCCACTGGGAAAGTTCTAGAAATGCAGGTCTAACTTGCTCTGAGTAGTCCCCTTTAATCTGTACTTGCTTGTGCATCCTTACTTCCTAACAGATTCCACCTGCCTTATCAGTTTTCTCTCAAATGTTTAAAACACAATTCAATGCAATTGCCCACTTATTTCCAGGAAAATGCCCACCAAGTATGGTGGGGGTAGACATATTTATCTCTTGCGGTTACCTGGAAGATGTAAAAATTCCCAAAATACAGGGTTCAGGGAACTTCTAGGTTGCAAACACATCCAAGTATTGGGAGAGTGACACATGCCACCTCCAGGGGAACCTCAGACCTGGCTCTGTGTCTCTTCATCTGACTCTTCCTCATTGTCCTTTACTGTGTACTTAATCATGTAATAAACTGGTAGGTTAATTTTTTTCCCGCGTTCTGTGACCTGTTTTAGAAAGAAATTGAACCCACGAAGGGGGTTGTGGGAACCTCCCATTTATAGCCACCAGTCATTGTTCAGGTAACAACCTGAATTTGGGATTGGCATCTGAGTGGGGGAGGGACGGTTTTGTGCGTTGAGCCCTTACCCTGTGGGATCTGATACTATCTCCAGTAAATTGCGGGATACCTAGCTGGTGTTGTAGAATTGCTTGGTGTGGGAAGAACTCCCACACAGCTGGTGTCAAAAGCAGAGTGAGTGTGGTAATTAGGTGAGATAAAGGAGAAGCACAGTTGTTGTTTTCTTTCTTACAGTAGCCTGTGGAGTGATAGTCAAATCCTTACATATTTTAAAAACTTCATTAAAGTATGGTTACAGATAGAAACACATGAAGCTTATAGGCATATAGCTAAAGACTTCATGAATGAACCCTTTCATGTAATTAGCCATCAGATTAAGAGACAGAAAGTCACTAGTCCCTTAGATAATTCACTCATGCCTCTCACAGTTTTTGATTTTACACCAAGGGCACCTTTTTCTTAGGTACAGAAGGAAATCCTGTGTTTCTGTCCTGAATGCCACCCAAAAATAAATGAGTTCTACCGAGGATAGAGCTATTCCTTAAATTAATCTTAGAAGAATAATGTCTGTTTGAAAGTAGTTTTATGTTTTCTTTACCTTAAAAACAATTTTACATTTATTTTCTCATTTCATTTTCACAACCACTGCTGAGTTTTCTCCCATTTATGTATGAGGAGGGGCAACTTAGGGAGGTCACAAAAACTGTAAGTGGTCTCGGGACTGAGGGACTCTGGGGCAGGGTCTTTGCTGAGAAAATAGAAGGAATAGAAGGAATAGAGTGATCCTTTCCTGATGAGAATGTAGGATCTTAAGAATCCCTAGTGTATATGACCTACAAAGGAAATGTCTTTATTCATCACCCAGAAGCGGTCTAAGCATACAGATAATTCAGAACAGGACCAGGGGGAAAGTTCTTACGCAGTTCATCCCTTTGTTCTTTCATTCATTATTTCTTCATTAGTCTTTGCCAGGCATTTCATTCCAGACACTAGGAATACAGCATGCAACAAGGTGGATACTGTCATTCTTCACTCTTGGCATTTATATTCTAGGGAAGAAGACAGAATATAAACAAATTCAAACATAGACAAGTTAATTGAGGAGCATTGTCATGCCGTGCAGACAACAAATAAGGCTGATGTGCGAGTGAGGGTAGCGAGCATGAAGTGGTCAGGGAAGGCTTCTCTGAGGAGGTGGCACTTTGTTAAACAAACTCTTTGTGGAAGTATACACAAAAAATGTACACACATCAGAAGTGTACAGCTTGATGAATTGCCACAATGTGAACACACCCTTGTAATCACCACCCAGATCAAGATGTAGAACATTGCCAGCACCCCAGAGGTACCTACATGCCCTGAGGAGGTGACATTTGAGTTGAGACCTGCATGCTAAGTAGGCGGCTGTGCAAAGTGTTCCAGTAAAAGAGAACAACTTTTGGGAAGGCAGGGAAAGAACTTGGCATGTTTGAAGAACAGAAAGAAGGCCAATTTGTACCAGTTTACTGATTTAGCCAAGCAATATTTGAGTAATGTGTTTGTAATGTGACTCTTAGCGGGGGTGGGGGTGTGTGGGGGGAAGTGGAAGGAAAGCAACACTTTGATGATAAATACTAAAGCTCCATCCATCATTAAGTTGGGAAATTAAGATCCAAAAATAATTTTGAGCAGAGTCTTAGCAGGAGCCTTTGGAGATTTTATTGATCACATAGTGGCCACCACATTTAAGGAGGGGGACATCTTCATCCATGCCAACTCATATTTTATTATCTCTCACATTGCACTTTTTCTCTGAGATTCCTTTCGGTTCCATCATCTTCCCTGCATCCTGGCAAACCATTGAACAAAAGAGTTTCTCCTGTTACCTTGTCCAGTGGTCTTGATGTTTGGTGTCACGATTTCATCAGGACCATGTGCTTGAGAATCCCAAGCTACTAGACATTGCCTGCAGGCCAGGTTCGTTCCCAAGAAGGGATGTTGGAAAATAACAAAAGTATTGGGAGGCACTTACATAACCAGGAACAGCAGGAACACTGCAAAGTCATCACGCAAATATCTGCTACAGTTTTGCTTGGAGGCCATAACGTCAAATTGTGGCCGAGGGGGCATCTTCAAAGTTTTCTGGTTGCCCTGGTTAAATTCTAGTTCTACTTTAACCTTGATTTTTAACCATGATTCCTGATGCTTTCTTGTCTGGACAGCACGCATTCAGAACTGGACATATAAGGACTTCCCGTGAGTCCTGCCTACTTGGGGGCTGCCTGCCTATGCAGAGGCTCCATCTGGGCCCCCCACGGATCTTTAGGGCATGTTTCCCATGAGCTCAGAAACTGTCCAGTGCTGTGCACCCTGTAGGACTCCGAAAGGTGCGGGCATGTTCCTGTGGGGGCATGGCTTCTCTAGGGCACACTTGGCTGGGGGTGCCGTTCTGCACCAGTCTGTCAGTGGATGTGCCTTCTCCCACAGTTCCTGACCGGCTGCCCCCCAGACCCAGAGCTGCATAGGGGAGGACAGCCTCTGCTACCTTTGCTGTGCTCTGTTATAGGTACCTCAAAGCAGAACTCCCAGATGTTTCCATCTTTGCGCTTTTTGCTTGGTAAGGACTCAGACAGGAACCCCAATGGGGCCTGCGTCAGAAAAATTGGAGGGGCAGATGCCTTACTGAACTCATAATTGTTCCTTTCTTACTGCTTTCTTACAGCCTAATAGCTTTTTCTTCGTTAGGTTGTAGTCCTCCTCAGGAGGCTCCGTAGCTACACCTGCCAGGCCACTTCCTGTCTGCCAGGTGCGCCCAGACACCCTGACTCCTCAGCCTGGGCACGGCACTAGATATTTCTCAAGGCAGCTCCGCAGCCCACTGAGGGTTCACCATAGAGGCCCAGGAAGCTGGGAGCCACCACCCCGTGAATAGCACTCAGTGCTTTTTTCTTTTTCAATCAGCAAAAGCCTGATCTTTGTTTTGGGACATGTTTTGAGTCATGTCCCAGCAAGAGAAGGCACCTTAACATGTCAGCCTCCTGGGAAGTTGGATGATTCCTTTGGTTTATTCTTAGTGAGGATGAAAGAAGGCCACTGGGCTCCTAACTCTCTGACCAGTGTCTCACCCCCTGTAATTTATTTGTTTTCATGGGGCCACTCGAGCAATCTCTCCAAAGTATTGAGTTGCAACCCTGCTTTCAAACCCGTTAGTTTTTCCATTAATTAAAGGCCAAGTTCTTCATCATGCCAGACAAGGCCTTCCTGATCGAGGCGCTACCTTACTTCTCCTGCCTCATTTTCCTCCACTTCCATCCTCACGTTGTCCCCCCCAGTCACACTGTGTACTCCAAGCCTGTACCTTTCCCGTGCTCTTCCCTTTGTCTGGGGCATCCCGCTCCACTCCCCTTTACTGCTGCTAAAAAGCACTCACCCAGTGCACTTATCCCGCTCTAAGAAGCACTTCCCTCCTGATTTTACACATCGTCATCTCAGGGCAGAGAAGGTGTTGCCCCCGGGACCTGCAGGCCTGCCTCCAGCATCCCAGTAGAGTCCAAGTTCAGGTCAGGAGGTGGTTGTTCATGAGGCCTGGCATACTTCTCTGCAGGGTATGGCTATTCTCCCTGGTGTGTGTTTGTGAAATGCACTTTTCCTCCTCACTTGCTCCTGGGATCCAGTGTGTCATCCATGAGTACATCAGGGAGTTGCCTGTTCGTGCGAGATCATCAGCCCCCTTAATCCTCCTTTGTAACTGGATTATGTCAGACTTTAACGTGTGCCTGGAGGCTTCCTATGGGTCTTAGTTCAAAATAACAGAGAAATGTCATACCAACCCCTCTTCCCGTACCCCCTTTCCCCAACAGCATATTTATTTTTGAAGTAGTCTAATAGAATAATATCTAGGGGAGAAATAGGAGCAAGAGGAAAAAAAAAACCACACACTTTCCCGAACTCACGAGACAGCTAATCCACTAAATGCGTCAAAGAGCTCTTGGCGCCTCTAGTTCTGCAGGAGAACAGACAGGAGTCACAGAGCAGAGGGTAAGCATCCATCCCATTGGGGGGTGATACCATATTGGGCTGCCAGTGGGGAAGAGCCATTATCAGTAGGACCCTTTAATCAAAACCCAGAACACTGTTAATTAACTAGTTGCTGAATCAGCAAGAGGCAGCTGTTGGAGGGGGGAGGAAGGCTGATGGGTGGGAAGATAAAGGTCTCAGAAAGTCTGAGCTGAGGCTCTGGAATGGCCCTGAATCTTTGGTTTGTGCTATTGATATCCTTGCTCCACTCAAAATCCTTCAGTGCTATCCTTCTATAGTCACGGTCAATCCCGCCCCCACCCCCTAATCCCTGGCAACCACTGCCCTGTTTTCCGTCTCTCTGATTTTGTCATTTTGAGACTGATATAATGGCATCCTAAAGTAAGTAACTTTGTGAGCTAGTCTTCCCCCCCATTTAGAATAATTCCCTTGAGATCCACCCAAATTTCATGTATATCAGTAGTTTGTTCCCCTTTATTGCTGAGTAGTGTGCCATGCTGTAGATGAACCACGGTCTGTTCAATCATTTCATAAGAGAGTAGCGTGAAGGATCCTTGTGGTACAGGATTCTGTGTCTTGACTGTGGTGGAAGTCTCTGGAATCTACACCTGTGATACAGTTTTATAGAACTAAACGTAATGCACACACACAAATAATGCATGTAAAACTGGTGAAATTTGAATAAGGTGGGTGGATTGTATCAGTGTTTGATTCTTAGTTGTGATACTGTATTAAAAATCTGGAAAAATGTCAACATTGGTGGCAAGAGGAACTGGTGTAGGACAATAAGAAACAATATTTCTTATAACTGCATGTGAATCTACAATTACCTTAAAAAAAAAAAACAAAAAAGAAGTATCTGGTGGCACTCCTTTGCCTGTGGAACAAAGGCTGAATGCCTTGTTCTGGAACTCAAGCTTTCATGTTCTGGCTCCACCCTCCCCTGTCTTCTCACTCACGATGCCAGCGAGGATAATTTGTTCAACATTTCCCATCATACCGGGCACTTTTCTTTAAAGTAAACTCACCTTTTTAGCTGAAGTGTAACTTTCAAGTAGAAAAGGGCTCAACTCAAGAATTTTCACAGTGTGAATCCACCTGATTAGAAACTCATCAAAAAGTCGAACATTTCCAGCATTTCCGAAACCCCTACCATTCCATGTCCACTTTCATACTCCAAAGGATAATTGCTCTGATTTCCATCTCATGTATTAGTTTTATCTATTTTTGAACTTCATATGAATTAACTCATAGATTCTTTTTTTTTAAACTGGCTTCTTTCCCTCAGTGTTAGATTTATTCATGGTGCAGTAGCAGTCATTATCATTGTTGTATAGTACTCATTCCATTGTAAGAAGAAATTTATACATAGTGCTGTTGATGATTATTGGGTTGTTTACAGTTTTGGGTTATTTCAAGAAGTTCTGTCTTGAATGCTCTTTTCAATGTCCTTTGGCTCATATATGTACCCATTTCACTTGGCTGAACACCTAGAAAGGAAATTACCAGATCATGGGATAGTCATGTTTAGCTTCAGCAGATACTGCCAGATAGTTTTCCAAAGTGATTGCACCAATTTACTCTCTTATGAGGATTCTGTCAGAGTTCTTGGTCTGTGTCCTTGCCAGTTCTTGGCATCATCAGTCTAATTAATTTTAGTTATTCTTGTGGGATGTAAAGTGGTAGCTACAATTGCAGGGGCTTTTCTGCTCTCCCCCACTGCAGGGGCCGCTGCTGGTTGTGTCATCCTGGGGGCAGGGAGAGTTCTGCTTCCTGCCCAGGGGAAGGTGGCTGTACACACCTGTGTACACAGTAGATCTTTGCGAGGGACTTGGGTGTGGGAGGGTTGCCCACCTGTGTCCCCTAAACCCCCACACTTCCTTTCTGCCCCTCCCCTGCAGTGGCTTAATACTTTGGCTGTTTAGAAGGTCCTGGAAAGTGGGTGAGATTTTTGTGCCTGCAGGTCAGTGAGGGCTCCCTTAGCTCCCCTGCCTGTACCTGGTAAAGGTTGTGGAGAAGAGCTTGAGACTGTGAACTCGTCTTGTGTTTGGTGCTCCCTGGGATTTAATTTGAGGGCAACCCACACTCGGCTTTTAAGAATCTTTTCTTCATACCTGCTTCCTCTGAAGAGGCTGTGTCAAAGAGGGCACAGTTACTGGGTTTTGTCATTCTCTAGAATTCAGTTCTCCCGATTGCCTTATAACCTCTGCTATCTGAAAGGCTCAAGAGAAGTTAGGATTTTGTAGGTTGTCTGGTTTTGTCTTATTGTTGGGGTGGGAGTTACATTTTCTCGTGGTTTTTACTTCTCACTGTGGTTATTAATTTGACTTTCTCCCATGATTAATGAGTTTGAACATCTTGAAATATAGCAACCATATATTGCATTTTTCATACTCCATTGTCTTTGTCTAAATGCTTTTTTGTTTTATTCTCTGCCTGTTCCTTCAAACATTAGTTCAAGGGTTCCTTTGTTTCTGCAGCTGTCTCTAACCACCTCTGTCTTCATCTGCCACCCCCACCAAACCCTGCTGTCTCCTCCCCTTGCTTTTCCAGCATTTTGTGCTATGCAACTGGGAACGGGGAATGACATTACTTTCCCCCTCCGATTTCCATCAGGTGTACTTGTGCTCATCTACGAGAAGCAGGGCACATGGGAAAGAGGTGGTTTAATTGCCCAGGGTGTATTTTCTCTGTGATTCAAAGAAAGGAACAAAGCAGAGAGGAGATTTCTTCCACAGTGTTAAGGCTGTACCCCATTTCCCCAGGCAGTGCTTACAGTCTGGGAATTTGTAGGCAGGTCACCTCACGGAGCCCTAAAAAGCCCACTCCTGGTTTGGATTGTGTCTTTGTCCCTTGCCAGGCACTTTCCTGCCTAATTGAGTCCAAATTGCTGAAAACAAACTTTCTCGGGGTTATTCTCATCCTGGTACGTATCAGCTTCCCCCAAACCAAAATTACTGCTTAGTCTAGACCTGCACGTTTATTGTTCTATTTTAAGAGCCCCAGATTCACACGAGAATAGCAGAGGTGGCTGCTCGGTATAAAGCTGCCTTTCCCTTCGGTGTCTGCCCGTCCCCCTCACAGCCCTCAGCGTTTGGGCAGTGTCTGTCCCTGGCGGCTTCTGGGCAGGCCTCGGCTGCGTCGTTACCATCCAGGGCAGCAGTAGAGTCAAAAATAACATTTTCAAAGTGAGAGAAGGGAAAAAGAGGATGAACCTCAGGCACAGGAAAGCAAACCCTAAACCTGAAGGCGGTCACAGAAGAGCACCTGTTGGTTAGGCGGTGTCCAGGCCTGGGGCGGGGTGTCCCTCTGTCCTTCTCCTCGTCTCCGTGGGCTGCATTTCCTCTTTTTTTTTTTTTTTTGCCTCCTGCTTCCCTGTCTGGGTTTCCTGAGTGAGCTGGTAAAACACTTATGTTTTCTGTAATTCTCTCCCACTGCGACTTCAGGGCGGTGGTGTTTTGGTAACTGTTGAACTGACTCTCCAAGAGAAGAAGCCCTGATTTGCAACATTTGTCCATTTCCATAGGTAAAAATTCCTTACCAGAGCTAATTTCAGAATTCAGATGAACTTGGAGTTGAGAAGAGACCCACAGTAGCACACAATTCTCTAGCGTCTCTACTGCATTAGTGAGAGATGTGAATCACCTCAAGAGCAGAGCTTGGGGATTTGTCCTGTAGTTTGTATTGGGCCTGTGGGCTTTTATTGTGCAGCCCATGAACCAAAATTGATTTTTGTATTTTTAAAACATTTAAACAAACTAAGAACAGGATCTGACAGAGGCTATCTGTGGCTCTCAAAGCTTAAAATTTCACTGGTCCTGGCATAGATAATGGTAAACAGTAACATCATGAGTATGTGATGAGTTTTGAGTATTTTTACTATTGGGTTTTAGCACAGTTTAGTTCATTGTAAATGGTATACTTTAATTTTTAAAAGCACAGCTGTATTTAACAACAAGCTTACAAAATTCCCCCAAATCTAACAGTGGGTTCTCACAAGCCTTGGCCCCCACTGCCTCAGGGGTCTCTTGGAGGGACCACGAGTGTTCCTCAGTCAAATCTCCTCACATTATAGGTGGGGAAACTGAGGCCCAAGAGAGCAGTTTACTCAAGTCACTTGGCAAATCAGTGACACACAGTAAGTCTCCTTGCCCCAAATTCTGTTACCATTTCTCATTTAATGCTACTTGATAAATACCTATGGTTCCCTTCCTGGTACTGCTTCCATCCCTCGTCTCTCCTGAAGGCTGAGCAGGCACAGGTCGCTGTAAGGCGTCTCTAAGCACTGCAGTCTTGGACCAGCACAACCTCAGGACTCAGCACCGTGACTGTTCAGCTCGGGACTCACTGCTTCCCTCTTACTGGGGACAGGCAGTCATTCTCTCCACTCTTGATTGCTGCCCGGGGAGTTTCATCAGCTCCTGACTTTTCCCTCAGACTTGACTTCTGACAGAATGGCTGTTCCTGTATTTGCCTCCTGCGCCACCCACCTCTCCTTTGGGGATGGCCGCTCACTCTCTTCCTGATACAGCCTTGTTGTCTTCAGATGGGGACCCTGTTTATTGCAACAGTCCCTGGTATTTTCTGAGCAGGATGAGGCGAGGTGGGGAAGGAGCAGAGAAAACTGGGGGGGCCTGAGGAAGTGAGGAAGGTGTGTGAGAAGACCTTGTAAAGGGGTAAAGGGTGGCCGGGACTTTTCTCCTGGGAGTTGTTGAGTGAGGCGCAGAATCCAGGCTGTAGAGAGAAGAAGGGGGGAGTAGGAGGGGGCAGGGGAAAGAGAGGCTAGGGAGCAGGGAGAGAGAAAGGAGGAGAGACAGAAAGGAGACAGGGAGGATGGGGGCAGGGTGGGGTGGGAGCTACTTCTTTCTTGAGGGCTTTCTTCAGGGCTGGCTCATTTCCTGTGCTTGGGGAGCATTGAGGATATTTCCAGTAATCTTATAATCAACTCCCACATAATTTAAGCTAGTCTCAGTGGATTCCTGTACCCGTGACCAAATGGTTTCTGATGACAGCACTGGACATCATAGCATCTTTAGAGACTGGGAGCCTTCAGGCACCTAGAGAAGCCGTCCAGTTAATGAGCTGCCTCCCTTCCACTCCCTTCCTAGCCCCTGGCTGCGGGGAGCTGTGGCAGGGCAGCTTCTGCTGTTTTCTCCTCCTCTGTTCCCAGCGTGGTGAATGCCAGATGTTGTTCTGGCACAATTAATACAATCAAAATGAGGGGCCAGTGACACACATTGGCTTGATTTTGATCTATTTTAAAGTCCCCAAAGAGAGGGATATAAAAGGTCTCATATAAAACACAGAAGTATAAACATAATAGGTTGAAGAAAGTCTTGATTTTATATCTGTAAAGCAAAATTAAGTTTATTTGAATTGGCAGCTAGAACACATCATTTGAGAAAGCACATGCTATGGGCATTAAAAAATCAACAGGGAGATTATAAACCTATTTGTTGTTAAGACACCATCATGGCACTATAGCAAACTTGTGAAGAAAAATTAACCCAGGATTCTACTTGCCTGTATGTATAGCGCTTTCGTTTTCCTGATACTCTGTGTCCTTACTTAGGTAGGTCCTTTTGTAGTAGCATTAACAATCCACATAACACATTTTTCAGTTAGGAAAAGTTTCTGTGTTGCTGAAATCTACAAAATTTGTATTTCTAGCGGTAGAGTAATGTTGGTATTGGATTTTTCCTAGTTTGCTTAACTCTTTCACTGTAGTTGGATATTTAGATTGCTTCCGATTTTTGGCATCATCACTGATGATACAGTAAATACTGTTTATTTTTTATTTTAAAATTGGAAGGCAAAATTCCTTAGCACAAATCCCTGGAGTTGCATTACAGGGTGACTTGGAAATACTGGCACCATGGGAGGAGCACTAGATATATTTTTTAAAGATTTATTTTCTTTATGCATACAAGAACTGGGGTCTAGGCTGGAGGCGTGGGGCGGTTGTGAGAGGAGTCACCAGAGACAGAGTGGGGAGCAGAACAGCAGATCGACTGAAATACACTGCTGAGGGGAGCAGCAGGGGAGACAGGAGAGGTCTGCTGCGCCATGTGGGTTATCTCCCTGGCCAGGGATCAAACTCATATTGCAGTGGCTGCTGATAGCTTCATAGTACTGAGACTTCAGCCCTTGCACCACCAGGGAGGCCCAAGGAGCACTGGATTTAGAATCAGAAGACCTGCAACTGATCACTATGTGATCTTGGGGGTCAACACTTTTTTCGCCTGGAAACTTGATACTTACTATTTCATATCTTGTAGGATTTTAATGAGGATTAATAAACTATGTATAACTATTATCATATATCATACTTGAGTTAGTTTCAGCTAAAAGAAGATAGATGTTATTTCTTCTTAATCCATATCACCAATTCCTTTCCAGAATATGGAATCATTACTGATACAATGAATATATACTGGTTTGAGGGTGAACTTGCCAGATTTGAATATTTTTATTTTAAAGGTTAATATAATAGACATAGTATGTTGTAAAAAAGTGTTTAGGGAAATTCTGAAGTGTGCAAAAGAAATGCTTAGGTAGCCCAAAGCAGCAGGCAAACCACAGCATGTATGAAATGACTGAAATAAGAGAAAGAATCGAAGTGACTGGGTGGGGAGAAGGCCGTGGCCGAGGGCACCAGTACTTTTCCGCTGCGTTTCTAACCTTTGTCAGGTTGACTTACCAGTGGGCCACAACAGGAGCATTCAGTATTTCCTTTTCTTCTGGAAGGGCAGTGCACAGCTCTCTCCTGGGACCCTGGCAGATGCTCTCAACTTAGTTCCTCTCTGCCCTCCACCCTTAGGGGAACAGAAGTAGCACAGGGAGGAAACAATGCCCACATTGTAAGCCCAGATGTCACATAGAACTCCCTGCTCCCCTCCCGGCTACAAAGGCTGCCCCCCCTCCCGCATCCCCCCCCCCCCATGCTACCAGCGCCTCCAGCCCTCTCCTCTGCCCACTCAGGCTCAGCCTAGCCAGACCCCAGGGGGATGAACAATGCCTGGTTGTTCTCAGACCATTTTCCTTCTCCCAGTAGATCCCATCTCCCTTTGCAGAGCTGCCTTTGGTTTATCTGTTTCAGGAAGGCGAGGTGCATTCTTTTCAACTGGTCCTTGGCAGTGGCAGAAAGGACAGCTACCTACATTCCCAGAGAGCTGGTTGAAATGACCTAGGTCTATCCCTTTTCTTATGAGGCATAAATGGCCTTGACCATGAACTCGAGGAGGAGCATCAGAACAGCTCTGGTGAGACCCAACTCCAGAAGTGCTCTTCTGGAAACATCTGTGGTTTCTACAGAAATGGTTTTTTCTGAGCATTCACACTGTGGGGCAAAGAAAACAACTATCTCTGCAGTTCAGAGACTCAGGGAGTTGATTTGAAATCTAGTACGGTAGCATTCTGAGGTAGGATGGTCTTCCACTTTAATGATCTTAATGTTCTGTAAGGCCTGTTCTCATACATTCTCTTTGATGGAGGCAGGGCTATAAATGGGGAAACTGAGGCCCAGGGATCGAGACTAGTTAACAAGTGTGGGACTCCAGGTCATTGATCTCCTAGGGTCCCAGGGGGTGAGCCTGGAAAGGCTCTGTACATGGTAGAACTACCTTGGGAGAAGCTTGTGGAGTGGAAGTAACACAGGACTTCCAGATTTCTCTGAGTTCAGTTTGCACCTGAGCTCCTTTGTGGTTTCCTGGGATTTTGTTCTTCCGTCTCTAGTGAAACTGAGAGGACTTCTCTGAACTGGACATGCCCAGTGGCCTCTGGTGTGTGAGCATTTGCGAGAAGCTGCAGCTGAGGGCAGCTACTCAGACTGGGTTGTGATGGCGGCTGAACCTCAGGTCACCTCAGAGGCTGATCGTCTGCCTTCTAAGAGACCCTCAGTGTTTCCTTCCCTTTTGCCTCTCCTTTCCTTTCTTCCCCTCATCAAGGGTGAGCACTTTATTTTTTAATTTAATTTATATCCTTTACATTATTGTGTATCACCCCGTAGGTTTCCCACCAGCAATAAGGGTGAGCATTTTAAAAGGAAAATCACCCTGCCCAATAATTTTCCATGACTCCCATGGAAATTTTTATAGGTGCCTCCAGCCCTGTACTGGCCCTAGTCACCCCCCACCTCCCAAACCCCAACCCCCTCCCCCTGCCTTTTCTTTGACTCTCACCCTGACTGTATTCCCACCTTCAGGTTTCCAAAGTGGATCTTATGCTTCTGTGCTTTTCTCCGTGCTGTGCCCTCTGGCTGGAGTGCCTTTCTCATCTTACTTACAGAGTTGCATTCATTATGGAAGACCTGACCTAAACCTTTCTTCATCTGTGGAGCATTCTCCGATCCCCACTCAGTCTGTCTGCCACCACAGCTCCTGTCGCAGTACTGAGCACTCGGTTATGCATCTCGCTCACCTCTGGCCCGAGAGCTCTTGGAGGATGAAGGTCAGGCCCCTTCACTCTGGTGTCTGGGCCACCAGGCAGGAGTCAGAAGGCACATTGAATGATTGGTCAAGGGGCTTTCTCTGGACTTCTCACACACCTCACCCTCTTACTGGGCAACAATCCGCTTCCACATAGTAGCTAGAGTGTTCTTTTAAAATTGTAATGGTGCCATGTTGCTCATCTGCTTGTAACTCTTCAGGTCCCCTGTTGTACTCTGGCTCCTTCTGACCACCCTGCTTAGGTCCCTCAAGCCACACTGGGCTGTCTCAGTTCCTGGAATGTTCCCTAACACCTTTGCAATACTTGTTCTTCTTTCTAGAGTGTTCTGCCCTCACTTTTGGCTTGAATAAACCCTGGGCTTTTTCTCAGCCTGCCTGACCTCTGAGATGGCAAACCTGGGTTCTGGTGAATGAATTCTGTATGAGCCATGTGGTGGCTCATGCGCACCGGCTCTCTATCCTACAGGAAAGTGTTTTGTTGTCTTTTCTTGTCCATGTCCCTGAGTGAACTTTGTATTTGTCTATATGACTTGGCCTCAAATGACAGGCCCAGCAAATCCAGGGTGGCTGGGGTGGGGGCAGAGGGGGTGGGGGTGGATAAAAAGGCCCTGGGGATGAAAAGGGTTTCAGCTGGGTCTGTCACCCCTCTCACCCCACCCACGGCACAGCAGGAAGTCTCCACTTGTGATATGAAAATGCCCTTTCAACAGGACCCGTGTAGAAGCTCAGATGTTTGTAACAGTTGCTTAATTTTAGGAACAGGATTTATTTTGCCAAGTTGTGATCCTACCAGACCTCGGAGCAGTCCAAACTTGGAATGAAAACTAAACCAAGAAGTCTTAAACTCTTGAAACTGGGAAAAAAAAAAAAAGTGATTTCCAGGTTCAAAGGAAAAAGGTCCATCAGGCTTCTGTATGAAGTAGTTAATCCAAAATATAATCTTCTGAAAATAATAGTCTGAACGTTTCTCTTAGAAAAATCAAAGACTTATGGGTAAACCTTTTTTTGTAACTCAGAAATGAAAAATGGTAGAGTACATGGTGGGGGGGATGGGTATCCTTTCCAGAACATTCAGTTGAGTTGAGATGTCAATTGCTCAGAGAAAATAAAATATTTATTATCCCTTTTGGGCTGATGGATTAATGAGATGGTTTAATCCCCAGTTATACTGCTGACATTTTAAAGGTGGCATTTACAATTATCCTCTCCCAAGTAAAAGATGCCTTGAAATGAGTTAAAACAAAGACTGATAGCATAGTTTAGAGTAGATTTGGTAGATCATAAATTGAATTTATGAATGGTAGGCATGCTGATGGAGCATTTCTTGTTCCTCTTCAGCATATACCTTGGCTTTTGACTCCTCTCTAAAGTGTCTCCAGCCCTCAGCCTCTGTCTCCCCACCCCCCCTGGCCCATTTCCCTTCTCACTCCCACCAGCTTGCTGTCTCCTGTCCCAGGCATGTGGCCTCCTCCCTGTTCCCCACCCCTGGACCTATTGGATATGCCCCTGCCTCAATCTGTTGCCTTCAGGACTGGCCTCTAGTGCCCCTCAAATAGCCTGAAATCTTTGGGGTTGCACATTAATACTGGCACCAGAAAGGGAGAAGCTTATCCTTCTGGAGCAGGACCCTATACTTTATGGTTCTGGGTTCAGGATCCACAGTTAATTCCAAGACAGTCCTCAGCTCTCGCCTCCAGGAAACCGAAGTTTGGTCTGGCCTGAGAAGTGTGATTTCAGGAGAGAACTCCAATGTGAGCGATTTATGATTGTACCGAAAAGTGGTAGTTTTAAAACAAATCTATGGCTTGATATCCTTCCTGTTGACAGGTGGAGCCTAAATGCCCACGATACAGGCTGGTCTGTGGTGATGCACTTCTAGGGAGTAGGACGTGGCAGCAGGGACGTTGTATGACTTCTGAGGCTCGCTCTCAGCGGCGATGCAGTTTCTTGGAACATAAACTGCCATATTTTAGGGCGGTGTAGGCCAGAAGGAGAGGCTGTGTGTAGGCATTGAGCTGGCAGTGCCACCTAAGGTCCCGGCCAGCTTCAATGGCCAGACAGGAAGTGAGAAAGACTTCAGATCATTCTAGCCCCTGGCCTTTAACCCACCCCAGCTGATGCGGTACCTACGCCCAAGCATTATCCAAACTGTAGATTCATGAGTGAAATAAATGTTGCATTGTCTTCAGTCACTAGTTTTGGGAAGTTTGTTACATAGCAATAGGTAACTAGAATACCAAATCCCAGAGTTCTCTGCCTTCTCTCACTTCTTTGACATGTAGGTTTGTCTTCTGTTCCCCTGCAGGAAGATAGTTCAGTAAATTATGGCACTTGAAATGCAGAATATATTGTGCAGCTATTAAAAATGCTGTTTGTGAAGAATTTCTGAAGACTTAAGAAAAATACTTAATTATATTCAACTAAAAATACAAGATAAACACAGCACCTCCGATTGAATCCCAATTTTGTTTTAAAAACATAATAGGAAAATAAGCAAAATATGATGAAGTGGTGGGATTTTAAGAGATCTTTAAAATAATGTTCATTTTCAGTTTCCTATAATGCATATGTTATACTCACAATGAGAAAAAAATTGTCATATTAAAAGATGTAATCACTCCTTTTCATTTTCTCTTCCTAAATTTCCAGATTCCAACTCTGCATAAGGGGTGATTTCATATTCACTCCAGGAAACATTTCCAACTAGATAATAATAATTGAAAAACTGGCTTTATCTAAATGAATACAGATTGCATGTATTTTGGTCAGACTTTCAAAAAGTTAGTTTTGTCACCCCTCCCTTCTCTCACTCTTATATGAGCTTGGCGTCTGAATTATAATGAGTGTCAAAGGCTTTTTAAAACCTCGTGCTTTCTGGCACAGTCTTTCTGGAGTTGCCTCCTTGTCCTGCTCTGATTCCCATCCACAAACTTTGGCATTTTCACTCTCTTAGGAACAAGAAATATTTCCATTGAACTGTTTCTACAAGGCACATACACAATACTACATTAGTCTTCAGAAGAAATCTCCTTCTCCCTCTCCCTCTCCCCCTATCTCTCTCTCTCTCTCCCCCCATCTTCCCTCTCCCCCTCTCTCCCCCTCCCTCTCTCTCTTCTCCTCTCCTCTCTTCTCTCTCCATAATTCTTTGTAACCCATGATAGTAAATGGAGTTCAACAGTTTAGATTTGGAATAAATCTCATATATTACCTTATTCTACCCTTTCTTCCAAAGAGAAAGAAATCAAGGTCTAAATTATTTAAATGACATTCCTAAGATCGTACTATAAGAATGATGACAGATCAGTATTTTTTTTTTAAGAGTTATTTATACATACAAGCTGGGGTACAGGCCAGAGGCGTGGGGCAGCGAGAGGGCTCACCAGAGACAGAGTGGGGAGGAGAACAGGCAGATCAGAAATACACTGCTGAGGGGAGCAGCGGGCAAGGCAGGAGAGGTCTGCCGCACCATGTGGGAATCTCCCCGGCTGGGCGTCGAACTGGCATAGTGCGCTGCCGACAGCTCCACAGCGCAGCGCTCAACCGCTGCGCCACTAGGGAGGCCCTCAACAGACCAGTATTAAGGCCCATTTTTTCCAACTGTTTGGAGGCAACTGAGCCTGATGGAAAGGTTGAGTGTGGGGACCAGTTATCCTTGGGGTCAAGCCACTGCTCTGCCAGTCATTGCCTGTAAAGTTAGGCAAAGTTACTTAATCTCTCCAAGCCTCAGTTTCCCCATTTTTAAAATGAGAATAGCATGTACCTTGAAGAACTGCTGTGATGTTAGAAATACTATTATATTTCATCTTCTTTTCAAGGGATCAAAAGTTGCTCTTTCTGAGTTTTGTGTTTATCTGAGATTCACTTATTTGTAATTTTTTCAGAGGAATCAATTTAAGAATCATTGCTAAAAGATGAAATAAATGTACCGATTTTAAGCACCAATTAACAGATTTCCTTCCCAGATCAGCACTCTCCTTCCAATCTGTCAATGTCACTTCTTACCACCTGGCAGTTTGTCACTGGCCCTCACCTCTTTTATACTCCTGGTTGAACATCCTTTCTCCTCCCACAACGTATGGTGTACTTCTCTTCTGTATCTGTCTTTCACAATAATTCCATTCCTTTTTCTGTATCTTCTAACACTTGTGAATTATCTCAGAAAAATCTCTCTTCTTTCATTTTATCCATAAATTAAAAAATTCCTCAAGTCATAGGAGACACATATAATGCTACTTACAGTCACAATTCACTTGTGTGTTGGAAAATGAAATCCACATGCTTTCTAAGTGTTGTTAGGATGTAATAAAACATGATGAGAAATGAAGTAATGTTTTTCACCTGTCAGATTGTCAAGAATAACAAAGATTATATTCACTGTTGAAAAGGGGAGGGGAAATTTGTATTTTAACACCAAAAATAATTAATGTGCTTATTTTATATCAGTTAGTGATTATTGATGCAGCCTTTTGGAGAATGTTTTGATTGTATCTGTTAAAATTATCATGTATATGTAACAGGTGTATATATTCTTTTTTCTATGCATGCACAAAAACAATGAGGCATGCCAAAGAATATTGCTAGTGTAGTGTTGATAATATAAAAATTAGAAATAACTGTTTCTTGGCAGGGAAATGATTAAATGAATTATGGTTCATCCAGTTTATGGAATATTCTGAAACTGTTAAATAAATAACCTAATAAAGCTATATTCATCAGTTTACGAAGGTCTTTAAGAAAGTGTTATATGAAAAGACCAAGTCGATGAACACATGGTATGTTGCCATTATATAATATGGAACTTTATGAAAATTATGTAGAAGGATATGCTCCAAAACATTTAAGAGTAGTCATTTTGGGGGAGGAAAGTACGGTGGTTTTTGAAAAACTTTTAAAGCATTTGGATGTTTACACTTGTAAAATAAAAAAACCCAATATTTTAAAATGAAATCGCTACATTAAAAAACACAAAAAATCCTCATGTGAATTTGATGCCTGGGTAGGTTTGGAGACCATAATATGTAATCAACTACTATGTTAGAAATAACCTTAAATTTTAACAGCTTAAAATACTTGGCATTTGTTATGTCACTCTTCCTGTGAATCAGGAGGTCGGAATGACTTGCCTAGGTCCTCAGCTATAGCATCTCTCAAAACACTGCTGTCTGTGTTTATTGGGCCTGTAGTCTCAGCGATATCAAGGCTTGGTTGGGGAAGAATCTGCTTCTAGGTTCACTGACAGTTCAGTTCAGTCCCTCGTAGGCTGTTGGACTGAAGGCCTCACTTTCTTATGGCTGTTAGCCAGAGTCTACCGTCAGTTCCTGGCCTTGTGAGCCTCTCCCACACAGCAATTTGCTATCGGTGTGTGCAAGTTAAGAAGGCCACAGAGGGGAAACAGTCTCTTCTGACCTAATTAGAAGACTTGAAGTGACAGCCCATCACTTTGCCATATTCTATACTCTTGAAGTAAGTCACTAGAACCAACCTGTGTTCAAGTGGGAGAGGATTACATGGGGCATGAATACCAGGCGGGGGCTCACGGGAGCCCAGTCAGATGCTGCTTACCACAGAAACCATTGGCTTAGGTAATTAAGAAATAAACCTAAAAGTGAACTTGTTTTTGTCTAAGCAGAATCATTCAGGTTTAAAATTTGCTATTAAATTACACTTTCTACCTTAATTAAAATAATTACTAAACATTATCTCATATTGATTAAATATACCTTTGTGGACCAGCCTAGAAACCCAGTCATCATTTAGGCCCTTTTTGTAGGAAAGTGCATTACTTCCAGAGATTTTTGGAATGTCACTCACTTCTCTTCAGGGGGCACTCAGTCTAGAGATTAAAACAACAGACAGATTTTCACATCTCTTTAAATCTTCATTAAATACAGTGAATTACTTTTTCACTTCAGAATTTTCCTGCAGTGGGTCTATTTCAGTTAGCATTGCTGTGTAAATACCACCCCCAAACTAATGGCTTTAAGTAACAACCATTTTATTATTGTTCTTGAGTTGGTGGTTGACTGGGCAGTTGTGTAGTCATTTAACTGGTTGGCTGGGGCTGGACAGTCTAGTGTGATCTCACCTACGTGTCTGGTGGTTGGTCAACTGTTCATCTGGGACAGCTGTTTTCTACTCCATGTGGTCTCTCATCCCCCAGGTAAGCTAGCCTGGGCTTCTGTTTATGGTGGTCTGAGAGCAAATCTTATTAGTCAAGGCAAGTTACATGGCCATGTCTGAAGTCAGTATGGAAGGGGTCTACCTCAGGGAGGCCTGATTCACTAGGAACTATTACTGGGCATTACTACCACGGTGTTAGAAAGTTTCCAAGCTCTTTTGTCACTTTCTGTTCTATATATTTTTTTGGTAACCACAGTCACGAAAGTCATCCATAGGTAACAATCATGCCAACCAGTAAAAGAGTGGCTATGCATTTGGTTCTCATTAGGGGGTCTCTCTAAGTGAGGACAGAGCTGGTCTCTGTCCAATGCTAGGCCAGTGCTGCTGTTCTTTGAGGAAATTAATTTGATTGACATTTCACCCATTCATCTCTGTATGACAAGCTCTATCTTCATAGAAATTAAGAACAGCATCAACATGCAGACCTGGGTGGCATTAACTTAGCCATCTACAAGAAAAAAGCATCGTTGAATAACAGTTTAATGTCTTATTCTTAACTTTTGTCCATGATCAATCCATGCAAAATTAACATGGGGAAAACCATGTGTACCTTTAATGGAATCTATGCAGAGAAGTGTCACTGGAAATGATTTCCAGTGTCCATCATATGAAGTCCCAAGTGATAAGTTCTCTCCAGAAATCAGTATCAGGAAAATGCTTATCTCACTTTACAAAGTATAATCAGCCAGTCTTCCTTTATAAGGCTATAAAAGTCTACATATCGCTCTCTTAAATTTAAACATTAAAGTTAAATTTAATGTTCTGTTACAGTAACTTTACTGGCCCTCTTAGGTGTGGCTTCTGTTACATTTATTTCCCTTTCTCTCTACCCGATATCTTTGTTTTGAAGATATTAAATTTTGGGAACTGTAAGGGGGTTAAAATGACAAATAGATGATCAAATAGATAAAGATATTAAGTAATCTCAGTTCTGCTGCAAAAAGTTGTGTAATCATTTAAAAATAAACCACATAAATTGTATAATCATTAAAAATAGTTTTTTTATATTTATCAGATGTTGAGATGACATTGAACTAAGTGATCTTTAAAGTACTTTAGGCCTTTAATAACTCCAAAATCATTTCTCTTGTGACTATTCCACTTGACCATTTTATGCTGTTTGAATGATTCCAGCTATTAAATATTTTAATGGAAAAAGGGATCAATTAAAACTTGTTTAAGTGTGGTTTAAAATTTTTCCAAATGTCTTGTGGGAAAAAATGATGGACATTGGTAAGCCTTTGTCCTTCATTGCTAAAACCCAAGGGAACAGTATTTCCAGGGAAAAGAAAACCATCTGACCTTGATTCACAGTATAACTCATCCACTGTGTTCATCAAAACCCATTTGACGTACAAGAAAGCTTTACAGCTTGATAGATAAAAAGCTGTAAGTCTGATTTTTTTAAAAAATTGCTTAAATGCTAAAAATTACCACAAGGCAGTTATTGACTTTCAAATGTCCTTAGATCCAGCCAAACACTTTCCTAATGGGTATTAGGGGAGAATTAAGCTTCTAGAAATTACCTTTGGATTTTGTTGCTTTGTAGGACTGATACGTTGTAAAGAAAATTTTAACAAAGAGAGTTGGAATTGGGGTTTTATATGAATGTCTAATGTCAAATATAGAGACTCAGCAGGGCTCTATATAAAAATAAACCTGTGCAATTAATTGCTGCTGTAAAGACACATAAAGAAGCATGACTTTTGAAGGTGGTATAGCTGGTTTAGGGATTAGCTATGGGTGTCAAAGGCCACTCTCTCTGTGTGACCCTGGCAAGTTACTTCTCTAGGCTTAGTTCCCTAAATTTTTAAAGGGTGGTAATAAATATACCTATATTGTAGAAGCATAAGTAGAAAATCAGATAAACTGGTGAGCACAATACCTGGCCCCTAACTACACTCAATGGTTAGCTGTTATTAATGATACTATTATTATTAGTGTCAAATCATATAGGATTAAGCCCATTTTTTTCTTTGCCTCCTTTATGTGGAAAGCTTTTATTTGAGGCCAAAATGAACTGGTTAAACTTAGAATTGCTTATATTTTAATTGCTATCCTGTGTACTGCAAGTAAGAGTTAAATGATCACATATGTATAAAGGAACCAAAACATCTGGGTATATACTGATTCCTCCCTTGCCAGCTGTGTTACCTTGAGCAAATATATTTACCTCTCTGAATTTCATTTTTCAAGGCAGAATGTCAATTTTCCTGCCAACCAGACTGGTATGTGAAACACCATTCACATGGGGCTCCCCATTCAGTCACCACTTATTATTATTATTTAGTATAAAGAAGCAAAGTTCTGAAATGAAGACTTGTTCCAGATAGTGGTTCCCGATGGTCCCACATGGGCTTCTCAGCTGGAAGGTGTTTGGAAAAAACTACCACGACAGGTGGCATTGCTGGCAACTAGCAGGCAGGGAGCAGGGTCAGGTGGTCCTGAAGCACATGAGGCAGACTGCACAGGAGGGGACAGTCCACATAGCAGACTTCAGGTGCAAGAGAAGGATCTCTGCTTCAGAATCAAAGGTTCAGTCAAGGCGTTTGTTGTGCCACCTCCTACAAAACCATGACTACAGATATATTTGAGGTTCAAGGATGTCTTTGAGTGTGCACTTCTTTCCAAGATTTCACTAATGGTATGGGTGCTGAGTCTTATCCTTAAATTACCATACAGACATCACCAGTTTTCCTACTTGCATGGGCTTCTTGCTCTCCCAGCCTCCCTTTCGGGCTCTTGACATTGGCTGCAACCTCTGCTGAGAATGTTTGCCTTCCACAGCTCTAATGCATCTTCACTTCCTTTCTCAAAGACACCTTCTCAATGAGACTTACCCTAGTGCCCTATTAAAATTGCACCCCAACACTCCTGGTATGCTCTTATCTTCCCTTCCCCCGTTGTATTTGACATCCTTGGAAATATTATTTTATCTATATGTTGATCATGTTTATTTTTAAATTTTCTGTTGTCCCCTCCACCCCCCAAATGTAAGCTCAAGGGCAGTGGGATATTGTGTGTGTGTGTATTTTGAATTAATAGGAAAATTGAGTATTATCTATTGTCTATTTTATTAACTTCTTACAGTGGATCTAGAAGACGTGGAATATCATTCATTACTCATTACAGGCAGGAAATGAAATAATGAAATTTTGGTGCAGTTACTGCCCAGCTCAAAGTCACCTGGTTAGTACATCGTGAAGATGGGATTTGAACCCAGATTTAATACCAAAGTCCTTACCTTTAACCTCTCCCTGGTGAGGAAATGGTATTGAGATACTGACTAAATATTTAGCTAAAAGTGTCACACATAGATTTAAAAGTAAAAAATGAAAACAGCAAAGACTTAGTTTTAAAATTTTTGACACAAAATGTTGCTAGGAAAAACTTGAAGCCAGGTGAATTTCATTTTCTATTTTAAAATAATTCTGTATTTTGGGATTTGTTATATTTACAAATTGGAATTCTAGGTAATTGTCAAAATATGAGGTTGAGGAATATTTAAGTAATGAGAAATTATTCACAGTCTAGGTAAATAAATAGGCAGTTTGCAAAAATAGTGTGTAGAGGCGATGTTATTTCTATAAAAGTGTATTAATAAGCATCAACAAAAGAAACTGCCCCCTACCCCAGTGTAATTTATTTGCAGGTGAGCACCAGAAGAAATCTTTTTCTCCCTTGTGGCATGGTTTGAGACCTGTGGCTGACTGAATATGGCACTTCTGTACCTTGCAAAAATAAAGCCCAGGTCATCTTTGGCCACAGCCATTTCTTAACCTGTCACTCCAATCAAAAAGCTAAAATAACAACCTGACTTTCTCTGCACAGAGTTCCCACAGTGTTCTTATCTTCCTTGACCTGACATGTAAAACCCGTAAAAGACAAATTGAAGCCTTGTTAACTCTCTTTCGACTCTGCCTTGACGAGGAGCGTTTGAAGGCTTAGGACGGTTAATGATGTCTGTTTTTACAGTTACTCAGCCCAGAGCCTCATTTCTTACCCGGGTGTCAGGCCCAAAGGAGTCTGTTCTTCCAACCTGCCCACTAACGAGCAGAAGTTCCTCTAGCAGCTCCTGGCCCCACCTGGCTCTCTAATCAGGGTCTCCCGGCTTGGGGAGGGCTGAAGTTCTCAGGCACATTAATTGCACATGGTTTTTACTTCTGTACAAATAGCACTTAGGACTCTGTGTTCTGACCATTTAATATGAGTCGGCCTGCCCAGTTAAAATATATGAACGTGGTAGGATCAAACAGCCCAACGGGGGCTGGATTTTATTCATCTCTGTGTCTTCAGCACTTTGTACTCATGTGCTACTGAGGAAGGAACCCTGGACTGGGAATTCCCCAGATCTTGGTTGGAATCCTTCCGAGCTTAGTACTCGGGACAAGTGACTAAAGCTTTTTGAGCCTCTCTTTCATCATGTCTTATATCGTCTGTGGTAGGTACCTAGTGTTAGTATTAATAAAACTAGGTATGTGAAGGCACCTATCTCAAAACCTCATGGGGGATACTCTTCAGGAGGGAGCACCCCGCAGCGAATCCCACCCCAAGCTAATGGCTCTTCACTACACGTTTTCCCCGGCAGAGACGCAGCTCGGCCACTTGGCGGCGTGCGAGCTCCATGATTGTTTTTTTTTCTAGCTCCCTATTCGAGGCCGTCCAAGCAATTCTATCTTTGTAGAATTCGCATGTAACTTATTATTTAAGACTTGATGAATGTTTCTCAACATTTGCTCCTGGAGTCCGTTTATGTTCAATTTGTGGTCATTAAAATTAAGACCATGTAACTGGCTAGAAAAATGTTGACTCTTTTTTTGCTGATCTCCATTTGGTACTTCAGGTTATTCTGTATACACTTAACACCCTTGGCTGACACATTTTGCCATGGTCCAAAGGTTTGGACTAATTATGGGAAGGAAAGTGAAACAGGTCTTGATTCATTATCTTTTATGTAGCCAAGCAGGGCCATCTGTGGCCCTAGTTGTTCTGTGGCTCCTTTTCTTTCCTTTCTTAGAAGATTTCTTGGCCCTACCTTTGTTTATTCACACTGACCATGTTTTCTATGCTCTAGCAGTGCCCTTCCAGTCCAAAGAGCTGGGTTTGAGCCTGGAGGGGGCTTCGCAGGCTCAGCAGTGGTGCAATTAGAAAGAGCCATCAATGGAAAAATCAGTCTTGTCCCCAGGTGGGGAGACTGAGGGTCAGAGCAGGGCTATGCCTTTGGGGTTCAGCTTCTTCATGGGTAAAACAATAATTGGGCTGAGTATTTTCTGAGACTCTTCCAGTGCTGACATTTTCCCACTTTCAAATCCGGTTGCCACGCTCAGAACCCAGTTCTCCGACTCACCTGAGGTGTGTGAATTCCGGTTATAGGAGCAGAGCTGTCAGAAATCCAAGTGTCACTGTGATTTATGAGTGTTGTGGCAACCTAACCCTTTCTCATGTTGAGGCTTTCTCAAAGTAGACATTATGCTTTAGAACAAGCTGTTCTGATGAGCAATACCAGGATACATCAAAGACTCCAGCTCCCCTGCTTGGCTTTGGGGCTCATGATTCTCCTTTTTATAGTCCTGTGACGTTGGGACAGCGTTAGCATTTACTTGCATTTGCTAAGCAGGGCAGCATGCCGTGAGCAGGCAATGGTTCTCAGAATTCTCGTGGAAGTGAAAGCCTAAGCTTGGAGGGGAATTCGGTTTTCTCACACATGTGAGGCTGTTGACAGAGGGAAGAGCCTGTGACTTGGAAAAGAGCCTCCTGGGCATAAATCCTGCAGGCTATTTACTGGCGGTGTGACTTCTGACAGGTAGCTTAAGCTCTCGGAGTTTCACTTTCCTACCTATGAAATGGGCTAATATTCCCACCTGCTTCCTAGTGCTGTTTTTGAAGATGGAGAAGAGATTATTGCTGTAAGGCATTCATGAACACGGAATACTTTTATTTTTTTTCGTGTTGAAAATGCACAGGAGTGATGAAACATGTTGTTTTCTATAGTGGTTATACCAATTTACATTCTCACCAACAGTGTACCTTTATTCCCTGTATCCTTGCTAACACATGTTGTTGGCAGGTTTTTTTTGATAGGGAACGTTTTTACAGGTGTGATGTGATAGCGCATTGTGGTTACAAACTCTCTACTTCAGAATTCTCTGTCACCGGCTTGCACCAGGTTGATTTTCTTCTTAGCATTTATCATAACAACTTAGTTAATTGTTTCTTTTCCTACATATTGTCTCTTAGCCCCCAAAGGACTATAAGTTCTATGAGGACTGGGAAAATACTGCTTATTTTAAATGCCTACTCCCTGCCTTGTCAGTTGCGCGGCAGATATTTATTGTCTAAATGAATGGACGAATGACAGCTGCAGTATAGACAACACTGCCTGATGGTCACTTACTAAGTGACTTATTTACTCAGATTCCGTTTCCTTGACCATAAATATAAAGCAGGGAATCCCACTCACAGAGATGAGATGAAGTCAAATAACAGATAGAACCATGCTTTGTTATATACTGCAAAGTATTGTAGACATGAAGTGAAGAGAAGCTTGTTTCCTTTTCATTGTGGGACTTTAATGAATAGCCAAATCTGTTCTCCCATTCTGGTTTCTTGAATTTTTTTCTTCTAATCTGATACTTTTCTTGACAATGGGGAAAAACTTAATGCCACCTTAAACATGGAACTTAATGACTCAATGCTAAAGTAAATGTGCCTGAAATGATAACAGAGTCTTCCCATTGCCTTTGAAGGCACTTGATACTTTGTCTTGTCTTGTTGCTACAGACTTCTTGGTTGATTTAGAGTCCTCTGTGGAGGAGTGATTCCTTGAATTTAAAATTCAGAGATCTAGGTTTCAGTCTAGCTCTGTCAAAGGATGGATCTGGGACAATTTCCTTTCCTTCAAGATAAAGATATTTTCAGGACCGGAAGCTAGAGATCCTCTAGTCCAGGAAAGACGAACTATAGGCCAGTGGGCCAAATCTGGCCCATCATCAGTTTTTGTAAATAAAGTTTTATTGAGACATAGCCCAATATGTTGCTCATTTGTTTACACATTGCCTCTGGCTGCTTTCTTGCTACAAAGAGTAGTGTAGTTGAGTTGTTGCAACAGAGACCATATGGTGTATGAAGCTGAAAATATTTGCTATCTGGCTCTTTACAGAAAAAGTTTGCTGACTCCTGCTCTAGTCCAACCCCCACCCAACATCTTTTTTTTTTTTTAATATTGGAAATTAATTCCAGAAAGAGGAAGGAACTTGTCCAAGATCACTTAAAAAATTAGCAAAAGCAAAAAGGCAGAAACTTAGGAGAGAAAAAGTTAAGGTTAGAGACTATTCTGCCACAGTCCAGAGGCAAGTCATATCAGTTATTCTAAGATCACTCAGAGATACTTTATATCCGTTCAAATAAGACAAGTATTATCACATGGAACTGGCTCCAAGGAAATGAGCACCTTGGAGAGTCCTATAATGAAGGCTTTGTAGTGTGAATCCAACCAATTCATCATAATGAACATACAGTCAAAATATCCACTTGCATTTTGGTTTGGTAATCATCTCCCTGATAACTGTGATTCACTTGAAGTTCACAAGTTTGGAACTTCTGTTAATTTGATCACATAGCTCTGGTTAAATCTTTGCATACTGCCTGACAAAATGCAAATTAAGAACACTGAAAATATAAACAAGCTTTTGGTGTTTAAATTATTCAAGATGGTAAACAAATTTTAGGTACTACTAAATAATTTAGATGCATCATTTTAAAACAAATGACAGCCAAATCACAAATCATTTCTATTTGCTTTTACTTTATGTCTATTCAAGATTCTTGTAGTTGGAAACATCCTGACAATATTTCTGTTTGTTGAAAGTTGTTTCTCTTAGAATAGTCTGTAAGTCAAAATTTCTATTAATTATGGTCATCTTCCCTCTGTAGTAGGGCCCAAAATCAATGTGGGAGAAGACTTTATAAATTACTGTTTCCTAAACAGGAGGAATATTGAGATAATTTAGATGCTAAGGACAGGATATTAACACCAGAGGTCTGTAGTGAGGAGTTACTTCCCTTAAGGTTCTTTTTCAATCTTTTTGACTGGCCAAGGGCAACATGTGAAGTGGTTGCTGGAATGTTCTCTGATACCTCTTTACCATGGACTGGTCTCCTTGTTTCAAAAGCACAGAGCAGCCAATCCTTAGGCAACCAGTCCTCAGCAGGCAGCACTTACTAGAGATAATTAAAAACATTGTTCTGATTTCATTGTATTTACTTTTATGGCTGCCTTCTGTTCTGGCAAGTGATAGTGGTTTCCATGCATGGTAATTCTATCATGTTTCCTTTTAAAACCAGCTTCAAGGCAGAAAAAAAAAAAGTGAGGAACCCAGGTAGTTTTAAGCAAACATATATCATGTAAACAATGCAGATGATGTGGCATGACAAAAATCGCATGGCGTGTGTCGATACGGAAGGCAGGAAAGGTGGGCTCACATGGTGGAAGTTGGGATGAGTAATCCAGTCCTGTTGCCTTATCTGATGGCACAGGTGCCCAGAGAGGGCTGGGGATAGACCCTGGTCACAACCCTGGTGTTGGAACCGAGAGTAGGAAAAGGACCCCTCACTCTTGCTGTTCAGTGACACCATCTTGCTCCCACTTTGGCGTTGCTGCTCTGGCACATGCAAACATTTGGAAATGTGAGCTTGTTTTCTTTTTTTTTTTTTTTTAACATTTATTTATTTATGCATACTAGCTGGGGTACAGGCCAGAGGCGTGGGGCAGCGAGCGGGTTCACCAGAAGCAGAGTGGGGAGCAGAACAGGCAAAACAATGGAAATACACTGCTGAGGGGAGCAGCGGGCAAGGCAGGAGAGGTCTGCCGCGCCATGTGGGAATCTCCCAGGTCGGGCGTCAAACACGCGTTGCAGCTCCTGACAGCTCCACGGCGCAGCCATTAACTGCTGCGCCACCAGGGAGGCCCGGGCTTGTTTTCTTTATGTGAATTTTTTAAACCTTACTTAACTAGCCCACTCTGCATCAAATTGTTAGCCACAAAACAGCTTGTCCTGGGGTGCTGAGAAAACTTGGTTGAAATGATGGTCAGTTGACCACAGGATCAGGCCCTCGCTCTGCTGGTTCCAATTTCTTGGCTGCCTTTCCTCATGTAGCATCAGGAGACCATTAAACATTGACACTTTGAAAAGAGAGGAGTTCTCAGAATGCACTCACCCTTCTCGATAATATCCCAGGAAGTGTTTCTGTGCCCTCAGTGGGGACTCGCTGCTTCATGGCAGAGGGAGTGCAGTCGGGAAGACCTGTTGGGACTCAGGAGAGTAGCCCCTTCCTGAGCTCGCAGAAGCCCCCACTTCCTTAGGGATCAACTATCAACAAACTACCAAGCCTCAGGTCCTAGAATTTTGATGGGAGTCTAGGCTACAGAAACAGCCCCCCAGCTTCTGTATCTTCTTGCAGCAAGACTTGAGGGGTCCTTGCTAAGGTGGTTGCCCCCAACTTCTGCAAGTTCCTGCCCGCCTCTGGAATCAAGGAGAGGCATAAGACCCTACCAACATGGAGCGCCATGCATGGGCTTTGTCTCTCTGGCTTCACATGTGGCAGAACATGGGCGGGTGTCACCTCCTTGCTTTGAAAGTAAAGCTGTGGAGGAAACAAAGGCCCGCTTCTCGGAGTATTGCGCAAGGGTGCATACTTTTTGTGCATTTTTCAGATGCCTTCTGACCCACCCGGCCAATAATTATCTCGAAACCACATGCCAGCTCTCATGGCACATGATGACATCTGTTTTCATTAGTATTCCTTCCAGTGACAGAGCTGATTGACAAATCAGGAGATGAAAGGCCAGGAAGCTGGCCGGAGATAAATATCTGCCTTGGTCCACATTTGGACATTACTGAAGTAGGATTTAAATAATAGTGATGAAATTCCTACCACTTTCTGAACATCTACTTTGAGCCTGACACTATCCTAAGTGCTTTATTTCTCTGGCTTTATTTAATTCACTCAAACACTTTTTAAGGTAGATTTTATAGTCCTCCATTGTTAGATGAGAAAGCAAGGCTCAAAGTGGTCAAAGTATTTGCCTAGGGCAAAAGTGCGGTCAAGGGACAGAGCCGGTTTGATCCCACATTTGTCTGATGTTGAAGCCTGTGGTCTTTTCAAATGATGGCAGACTTCCTACAAACAGTGGATTATCAGGCCTCTCTGATCTTGGCTAATTGCACTACTCATCAGCGACACTGGATTAGAGTCCACTCATGAGGGGTATTACGGCGGGGCCAGGAGAGGGCTGACGTTAGAAGGAAGGATGACTGTTGACTCGGCTGTGAAGCCTCGAAGCAGCTGACCTTGGTCTCCTGCCCACCGACCGTGGTGTTGTGCAGGCGGGCACCAGTGCCCACCACAGGGCCTGGTGCCCCGTGGCCCCCAGTCAAGCTGAATTTATATAATTTATATCTCTGAGTCCTGGAATAAACACTCATTGGAGAGAAGATACACCGTCAAGAGCAGATCACATTAAAATTTGATAAATATTTTTTCTCTTTTAAAAATTTTATTTTTTATTGCGGTAGCTTTGGTGTACAGCACTGTGCATGACCGAGGGGAAGAGCTTCACAGCTCGGGGGGTGTCACATACCCGCCATGAAAGCGCCCGTAGTCCTTTACCCTAGACCACTGGGCTCTTCCTTGGCCCCCCCCGCCCTTGCCCCTCTAGTAACCTCAGTTCTGTAGTCATATTTCTAGGGTTTGGTTTGGTTTCATTTTGTCTGTTCCTTTGTTTTGTTTCTGTATTCCACATATTAGTGAAATTATACAGCGTTTGTCTCTCTCCTTTTGATTTACTTCACTTAGCATAATCCCTTTCAGTTCCACCCATGTTGCCACACAGAGTTTATCTTTTGATAGCTGAGTAGCACCCCACTGTGTCTATGTACCCCATCTCCTTAATTCACTGCTCTGTTAATGGGCACCTAGGTTGAGTCTATGAAAACCATTATGAATGTTTCATATTTTGTAGTTACTTATTATCTCTCTAATATTATTATTCTCCTTACCTTCAGGACATGTCTTCACTCGAAGGCATACGGGTCGTAACACCATCTTACATCCAGCTTTCCTGCCGCTAATCTCTCATCTATACAGTTCATCTCCCTTGGCCCTGCTAGGACAAGGGCAACTTTCTCAAGTACAAACCTGGTGGCACCTTCTGAACAAGACCCCTCTATGCTAGCAAAATTCTGTGATCCCCTTGAAGCTGGAAACATTTTCCATGGCTTGTTCTTCCTCTCTCAGTGCCTATTACTGTGCCTGATCCAAACTGGGACTTAGTAGGTTTTTTTTCTTGAAGACGTTTCCTCTTACTGAAATTTCTCCTTCCTTTCATCCCCCTTCATTAAAATACATGTTCCTCATTTCTGAGACTGTCTTAGGTCTGGTTCCTGGAAGCAGAGCCAGAGAAGGGGATAGGTGAGCTTGTGGTCTACTGAGGGAATGCCTTTACGGTGGGGAGGGGACACCTAACTTTTCAGGCTCTGTCAAGCTAAGTGCCTTCTGCCTGCTACGGTGATTTTCTGGAAAAGGGTGGACCTGTGAGCCCTTCACAGCCAATGAGGCAGCTAGAGGATGGCAAAGCGTTGGTGGGCCAGGACTACTGGCAGCATCCACCGCATAGACCAGCTCGGATATCACCTCCTCTGTGGTTGGCAGAGGCAGAGCTTGACATTTTTTTGGTGGTTGTTTTGTACTGTTGCAAACACAGAATTTGCTGCCTTGCTGAACCCATCAGTTACTTGCTGGTTATGGAAGAAACAGGCTTTGGAGCCAGACACATCTGGAGTTGCAATGAGCACTGCCCCTTGATAGTTATCACTTTACCTCTTTGGGCTCAGTTTCCACCTCTCAGACTTGCTGAGACTTGCACCACCTGAGCTATGGACGCACAGCACCTGGCCCACAGGAGGCTCAAAAGAGTGGACCCGACTAATAAGTGAGTAAGCAGGTTTGCAGTGAATATTATGCTTGTCAAGGCACTGTTGGTCCCCATCGCTATTATCCCCGCTCTATAGATAAAGAAACAGAGAAGATCTGGACCCTTTAGAGGGTAATAGTCAGTCAGTGGCAGGGGGTCTTATCCTGGGATTCTATTAAGGAGAACAAGTGGATTTTGCTGTATTTTTTTCCGTGTAGCCATCTCCACCGGGAGACCCTGTTGATGGCGTCATATTTTCTTTTTCTTGTTGAGAAGACAGACCATAAATTGGACTACTATTTTTTTGGTACCTACCATGTGCCAAAGCACAGGGAGAGGCAGTTTTATACCTAAAGTGTTTTTAATCTTCATAGCTAGGTGGGGAATTTCGCACCCATTTAATAGATGAGGAAAGTGAGCTGTTTGCTGCAGTCACACATATTACAGGGAGCATCAGACTCTCCCGAATTGAGCTGCTTCTTCAAGGAAGGAGTTGTGGCTCTTGTGTTTGTCCTTTGCTGTGGTCTGACCCAACAGAGGCTCCTTATTCCATCTGCATCACGTGCCGCCGCCTCCTGTGCTGTGTCTCCAGCCCTGCCCAGTGTGGCTGTGGATGGTATTTTTATTGCTGTGGACACAGAGCTAGACTTTTCCCGGGCCAGTGCCATCTGCTTGCCCAGTGGACACTGGAGGCTCGTCATAGCACATACCATCCAGGGGTGCATTCCAGGCTCAAAGGCAGCGTTGTGCGGGCCCACGTGTGTGCACTTGCCCAGACACCCCAGCCTGCAGGGGAGGCCCCTGGGATCAGACAGTCTGTTAGCATGCCTGTCAGGGAGGAGGTTGTGCGGTCACCCTTGTCTGTCCACAAGTGTCCCTATTGCTGGGCCTGCTGCTTCCTCGGGCAGACTGAATAGGGGCTGCAGTGCTCCCGCCAAGGCCTTACACTCCTCGATCTGCTCTCGTGTATTCCACCCCCACTTAGCATCTGCTGTGTGTCAGGCAGCCTCTCCCTAAGGAGCTCAGAATCTAATCAGAAACACACAGAGGTGACAGGTAATTGTGATACGGTTTGTAAAGGGGAAATTGTCCAAAATTCGCTGTGCCTGCTTTCTAAGGGGACTATGATTATCCCTGCCAGGAGATTCTTCAGAGTTCAAGCCTGTTGTCTTTGTGAGTCCTTCCTTGATAGGGTCAGGCAGGGAAGCACCCTCTTCTCTCACAGCCCTGCTGCTGGCACATCTGTGACGGCAGATGCCACTTCTGTTGTAACTGTCCACCACCTTGTCACTCTCTGTCCTCAGACCATATACTTCCTGAGAGGTTGAATACTGTGGGGTCTTTATCATCAGGCAGTATTGACTGGAAGAAGTATGATTTGGAATCAGAGAAACCCAGACTTGGGTCACAGAGCTGCTAGATATGAATTCAAGGCCAGGACTAGGGTGAGGAGAATAAGGCACTCACCTTGGATGCAGATTTAAATAAGTAATATTTTACTTTATTTTTTTGAGATATTAATTTTGCTTAAATTATTGTATTGATTTGTATACATATTATTTATATCTGTTAAATTACTGTGTATTCCCCCATGGGTAACCCACCACCAATTCCCCCGTGAACCGTCACCATAGTTTTTTGTGCTCTTCTCCCCCCTGTTCTGATCGCTTTCCTCCCCTCCTTCGCAGAATGTCTCTTATTTATGGTTGCCTGCTAGTTTTTATTATTATTGTTGTTGTTATTTTCCCCCGCCCCGATCCCTTATTTGGTTCCCCTATATTCTTCCTGTAAGTGAAACCATTTGATATTTTTCTTTTTCCTTCTGGCTTATTTCCCTGAGCATGATCCAGTCTAGCTCCATCCATGTTGCTGCGAATGGCATGAGTTTATCTTTTTTGAGTGCTGAATAGTATTCCATCATGTATAAATAAATAACATTTTACTGTAGTATTAAAATATCAGCATGAATGCAAAAATACACATGCAGAAAAGCCAGCATGAACAAAATATAGGATCTGACTGAGACTTTGCATGCCTTACCTCAGTTGCCTCACTGTAATGTTAAGTTTTCATTAATTTAGATTCATTTCTGCATTAATTTTGACTTAAAAATATTACACTCAAGGAGCTCATATTCCAGTGGGGAGACAGATGAGCAGGTATGGTGACATGTACCATGAGGGCATTTGCAACACATGTGAAAGAAGGCACAACCCCTGCCCCTAGGGTGCTGCTGCTGGCAGCGGGTGGAGGCTGGCACATGCCATGGAGCCATGGTAACATCTGAGCTGGGTCTTCAAGGGTAAGTTAGGGCTCAGCAGCTGGTGGGGAGGTGGGCGGTGAGGGATGTAGAGGGAATTGCGGGTGAAGCAGCCCAGCTCCGTGGGAGTGCTGACCTGGCTGGGCAATGTCCAGCGGGCTGGGTGTTAGTTTTGTGAGGGTAAGAAGAACAATGGTTGTTTCCATTCTTGATGTGTTGTCTTTCATAGAACAGTCAAGTGAAGTTTCTCTGTAGACAGAGGATCTGGCAGTGAGAATTAGAGAGAGATTTTGGAGTCAGAGGCGCTAAGAGGCAGGAGGTAAAAATGTGAAAGGGTGTTTCTTAGGGGAACGTTGTGGGCTGTTTTGGCCTTTTGCAGAAAAAGTGACTCAAAAGTCGCTTTATCGCATAACAGTTAGACAGTTCCAGTGTTGTTTCAATCCTCACAACAATCCTAAGTGTTAGAATTTATTAGTTTATTGTCTTTGACTTCAGAGATGAAGACCTTAGGTTAAGTAATTTATCCAATACTAAGTAATAGGATCCCCGGAATATAGGAAAAGATTGAAATCATGAGACATTACCAAGGGAGAGAATATGGAGATGGAACATTTATTCTGAAACTCTTTGAAAAGTCATAGCCTTTGACTTTGAAAGCTAAGCACACCCCTCCCCCGAGAATATACCTTTGTACATATGTATGCATGTGCGTGTGTGTGTATACATAGGCACACACAATATTTTGTATATAATTTCTTGGAATTCATGGAGCTTTTGAAGTCCCTTGTGATACTGTGATTCATAAGAAATATATCTGTGTTTGTTTCCATTTCTGGAGAGTTCTTGCACTTTCCTAAGTGATAAGTGTAGTAAAGATGTCTTGATATTCATTACAGACCTCTCTCAACCATACCTGGGTTTATGTTAATGAGGTGACTTTTGGAAAACACCAAAGGATGGGCTCTGGTTGCCAGGAGAACTGTGTGACTAGAAGACTAGAAATCCTAGAGCCACCTCTCTGACCTGTGGGGAGGAGAGAAGGAGTGGAGGCTGAATCCTTGCGAATGGTCAATAATTTATTCAGTAATACCTATGTAATGAAGCCTCCTTAAAACCCCCAAAGGATAGAAAGATACAATTTCTTTTACCAAGGATGAATCTACATTGACAATCTGAAGTTTACTTTAGGGTTCACTCTCAGTATTGTACATTCTGTGGGTTTGGAAAAATGTGTAATGACATAAATCCACTATAATATACAGAGTGTGACAAATATTGCCCTAAAATTCTTTTGTGCTGCACTTATTCATTTCTCTCTTATCTACCCCCAGGCAACTACTAATCTTTCAATTGTCTCCATAGTTTTGTCTTTTCCAGAATGTTGTTCAGTTGAAATCATAGAATACGTAGCCTTTTCAGATTCGTTTCTTTCATTTGATAATATGCATTTAAGTTACTGCATGTCTTTTTATTTTTTTTGTTAAGATTTATTTATTTATTTATGCATACGAGAACTGGGTAGGCCAGAGGTGTGTGTGTGTGGGGGGGGGGTGAGATGAGAGAGAGATAGAGTCTTCACCAGAGATAGAGTGGGGAGCAGAACTGGCAGATCTACGAAAGTACACTTCTGAGGGGAGCAGCGGTTGAGGCAGGAGATGTCTGCTGCGCCATGTGGGAAGCTTCCTGGCTGGGATGGAACTCATGCTGCAGTGGCTGCTGGTAGCTTCATTGGCTGAATCTTAGCCTCTTGTGCCACCAGGGAGGTCCCATGCCTGTTTTTTTTATAGTGTGATAGTTCATTACTTTTTAGTGTCAAGTAATATTTTGTAGTCTTAGTGTACCACAGTTCATTTATTCATTCACCTACTGAAGGAAATCCTGGTTGGCTTCCAAATTTTGGCAATAATGAATAAAGCTGCTATGAACATTTCTGTGCAATTTCTGTGCGAACATGTTTTCAACACCTTTGTTTAAATACTAAAGAGCATGATTGCTGGATCATATGCTAAGGGTATGTTAAGGTTTTTTATTTTTAAATTTTTAAGTCATTTCAGATTCAGAGAAAAGTTACAAGAATAGGAAAAGAACAAAAAAGTCTGTGTACTTTACCCTCAAGTCCCCAAGAAGTAATATTTGCTTATCATTCTCTCTCTCTCCACCCATATTTTCTTCTGAAGTTGTTGAGACATTCTTTTTTACCCCTAAATACTTCCAAGTGTATTTCCTAAACAGAATACAGTTAAATTCTTTAAAGAAACCATCAAATTGTCTTCCAAAGTGGCTGTACCATTTTACATTCCCACCAGCAATGTAGGAGAGTTCCTGTTGCTTCCTGTCTTTGTCAGCATTTGCTGTTGTCAGAGTTCTGGATTCTAATTGTTGTGTCATAGTATTTCCTTTTAATTCCCATTTCCCTGATGACACATGATGTGGAGCATCTTTCATAAGCTCACTTTCTATCTGTATGTCTTCTTTGGTGACGTGTCTGTCAAGATGTTTGCCCATTTTTAAGTTGTTTATTCTCTTTTGAGTTTAAAGAATTCTTTGTGTATTTTGCTTAATAGTCCTTTTTTAAGATATATCTTTTTTTTTTAAGATTTATTTTTTTTTTATTTATACATACAAACTGGGGTACAGGCCAGAGGTGTGGGGCGGCGAGAGGGTTCACCAGAGACAGAGTGGGGAGCAGAACAGGCAGATCAGAAATACACTGCTGAGGGGAGCAGCGGGCGAGGCAGGAGAGGTCTGCTGCGCCATGTGGGATTCTCCCCGGCCGGACATCGAACTCGCGTCGCCGCTGCCGACATCTCCACAGCGCAGCGCTCAACCGCTGCGCCACCGGGGAGGCCCATTTTAAGATATATCTTATGCAAATACTTTCTTCTAGTTATAGCTTGGCTTCTCATTCTCTTGATGCTGTCTTGTAGAGAGTAGTTTTAAATTTTCGTTTAATCCAGTTTATCAAAGATTACGTCCGTGGGTTTTGTCTTTGGTGATCCTGTCTCTGAATCACACATAATGTTGTATCTAAGATGTTATATCTAAAAAGGCATGACCACGCCCAAAGTTATCTAGAATTTCTTCAACTTTATAGTTTTGCATTTAAAAATTAAGATCTGTGATCCATTTGAGTTGGTTTTGTGAAGGGTATTAGGGTCACACTGTGCTTTTTTGGTATTTCTCTGATTACTAGTGATGTTGAGCATATTTTGGTACTTATTAATCATTTATACACTTTGGTGAAATATTGAAGTTATTTATTTATTTATTTTAAAAGATTTATTTATTTATGCATGAAAGCTGGGGTGCAGGCCAGAGGTGTGGGGTGGTGAGAAGTTTCACCAGAGACAGAGTGGGGAGCAGAACAGAAAGAGTGACGGAAATACACTGCTGGGGGGAGCAGCGGGCAAAGCAGGACAGGTCTGCCGCAACATGTGGGAATCTCCCAGGCCGGGCGTCGGACTCGCATCGCCGCGGCCAACAGCTCCACAGCGCAGCGCTTAACTGCTGTGCCACCAGGGAGGCCCCTTAAGTTATGTATTTTTTTTTTTTTTACATTTTTTTTTTAAATTTTATTTATACATACAAGCTGGGGTACAGTCCAGAGGTGTGGGGCGGCGAGAGGGTTCACCAGAGACAGAGCGGGTAGCAGAACAGGCAGATCAGAAATACACTGCTGAGGGGAGCAGCGGGCGAGGCAGGAGAGGTCTGCCGCGCCATGTGGGATTCTCCCTGGCTGGGTGTCGAACTCGCATCACCGCTGCCGACAGCTCCACAGTGCAGCGCTTAACCGCTGCGCCACCGGGGAGGCCCCTTAAGTTATGTATTTTAACTGGTTTGTCTTTTGTATTATAATTGCAAGGGTTCTTTATATATTCATTTTTTTCTTACACGGTTATCTGCGAGTCTGGTCCATTTGTTGAAAGGATTTTTCTCCTGGGATAATGCTAAGTGAATTAAGTCAGAAGGTTAAGGACAAATGGATTATTTCACTACTATGTGGAATACAGAGAAAAAAACAAGGGCTCAGACAAAACCAAACTAATAACAAATCCTAGAACTGAGACAACAGGATGGCGAGTGGGAGGCTGTACAGTGGACTACGGTGGAGGACTGTGTGCGCCTTGGTGATTGGTGTGGTGGGGTGACACGCATTTCAGGAGGTGTGATTCTGTGCCTCTTAAACACATGTGTATTTTGAACCAATGTTACCTCAATTTTAAAAACTGAGATAAAAAAAGGGATAAATCTATAAAAAAATGTCTTGTTGAATTCACTTGGGTACCTTGGTAAAAATATTAATTGACACTATGTGTGTGGACTCATTTCTGAATTCACTACTTTGTTTCATCGATCTATTTAATTTGTGCCAATACCACACTCTCTCCATTAGAGTGACTTCTTAGTGAGTCTTGAAATTAGATATAGTGTACATTTTCCAACTTTGTTTTTCAGGATTGTTTGTTTTGGCCATTCTAGGCCTCTTGCCTTCATATATATTTGAGAACCAACTTGCCAGCTTGGATTTTGGTTGGATTATTTTTTATTTATAGATCAACTTGGAGATATGGACTAGCTAGCACTGTTGACTTTTTGAATCCAGGAGCCTGATGCTTATCTCCACATATTTAAGCATTTAATTGTTCTAAGCAGTGCTTGTATTTTCAGCCAGAGATAGTCTTACATGCTTTTCATTAGATTTTTCCTAGATAATTGATTTAAAAAAGCTATAAATGTTTTACAATTGTAAATGATTTTAATGTTACTTTAAATGCCATTGTTTTGTAAAATTTCCTTTGCAAATACTTACTGCTAGTATATGAAATGATGGCTGATTTTTATATCTTGATCTTGTATTCAAAATAATTGCCAAATTTACTTAATACTTTTTTTTAGATTCCGTAGGGTTTGCTCTATATTTAGTAATTCTTCTGTGTATGACTTCAGTTTTACAATTTCTTTTCCATTATGTTTACCTTTTATTTTTTCTTTTCTTTGCCTTAGTGCACTAGCTAAGATCTCCAGTAAAATGTTGAATGAAAGTGGTGGAAATAGATATCTTTGCCTTGCTTCTCACTTTACAAAGTGTCATTAAATATGATGCTGGTAGCAAGATTTTTGTTTAGATTATCTTTATTATACTAAGAAAGTTTCCTCAGTTACAGTGGTACTAAGTTTTGTCATACACTTTTCTCATCTGTTTCTTATCACATCTTTCTCATACTGTGAATGTGGTGAATACATTTAACCAATTGATTCACTAATGTTAATACAAGTCTGCATTTCTTGATCATCCTGTGCTATCCTTTTTATATGTTGCTGAGCTGTGTAGTATTAATATTTTCATAAGGAGTTTTGCGTGATTGATCATGAGTAGGTATCTTTTCTTATTATATTTTGATCAGGTAATGCTGACCTGAAAAATGGTTTGAAAGTGTTTTGTTTTAGTCTGTTTTCTCTAATTTTTTTTAAATTGAAGTAGCATGGCATTATAACATTATTGAGGTTTCAGATGTGTATCATTATAAAAAGAATTTCTATAAATTTGATATATATCCCTTAAATAGTTGACATAATTTACTGGTGAAGTTCTCTGAACCTCAAGTTTACCTTTTTGGAAGAGTTTTTACAATGAATCAGATTTAAAGTGTAGATATGGGAGCAGTTTGATTTTCTAGTTCTTCTTGTTCAAATTTGGCAAATTATTATTTTAAAAACAGATTTGACCATTTTATTTTAGTTTTCAAATTTGTTGACATAAAGTTGTCTGCAATGTCCTTTATTATCCTTTAATATTTCTGCTCTGGGGCAATGCCTATTCTTTCATTTCTTATATTGGTAATTGTGGTTTTTTTCCCTTTTCTTTTTTTCTGTATGAGTATCATTAGCATTTCATCATTTTTATTATTTATGATCAAAAACCAACTAAGGACTTTAAGCATTTTCTGTGTTTTTATTAATCTATTTTTTTATTTCATCAAGTCACCTCTTATTTTTTTAAATTTCCTTTCTTCTGTTTCTTCCCTTAGTTTGATTTGGTATTTCTCGTTTCTTAATGTTCAAGACTAGATTATTGATTTACACTTTACTTCTTTTCTAATTTAGACATTTTAATCTGTAAATTTTCCTTTATATACTTTGGCAGCAGCCCATGCATTTTGTCCTGTTTTCATTACCATTTAGTTTAGATGTTATGTAATTTTCCTGTGATTTTTTTTTAAAGCTATTTAGAACTATACTGCTTAATTTCCAAATATTTAGGGAATTTTCTAGATAGCTTATTGTTATTGAATTCTTATTTAATACAGATGTGACCAGAGAACACACTCTGTATGATTTCAGTCCTTTGCAATTCACTGAGAATTATTTCCTGGCCCAGCATATAGCAGCCCTGCTGACTGCTTCTCATGCACTTGAAAGGAATGCTGTTCTGCAGTTGTGGGGTACAGTGTTCTTAGGTATCACTTAGATCAATTTGACAGTACTGCTCAAATCTTTTATATATATTTATATGTGTGTGTGTGTGTGTGTGGGGGCTATTTTTCCTTCTTGGGGGGTGGGGGAGTTCTACATCTTCGACACCTTACCAAGGGAAGAATGTTGAAATCTCCAACTGTGATTGTGAATTTGTCTGGTTTCCCCCTTTGTTCTGCAAATTGTCCACTCCTGTAATTTAAAACTCAGCTCTTAGGTGCATATGTTTGGAATTACTTCATCTTGATTGATTGGCTCTTTATTTGTTATTAAATGCCCCTGTTTGTATCTGATGATACTCCTTATGTTGAAGTTCACTTTCGTGTTTGAGTCACATTAGTTCTCTCATGTATAGTGTTTGTGAGACATATCTTTTTTCACCCCTCGCTTTCAGCAACTCTATGTCATTACATTTAAGGAATATTTCTGGGAAACTATGTTTTTCCTTTTTATCCGGTCTGATTATCTTTGCCTTCTAATTGGTGTGTTTCACCTATTCATATTTAATGTAATCATTGATATGGCTCATTTTGGTCTATAGTATTGATAATAATTATTTTTTTGGTCGCTTTTTTCCTGTCTTTTGTGTGCATTGAATATTTTTTTAAGCATTTCATTTTATTGCTTCTATCATCTTTCCCCCTAATTCTCATTGTGTTTCCCTAATTCTCTTTTTTAGCAGTTTCTCTAGCGCAGAGTTTTCAACCTTGGAACTATTAACCTGTACTTGCTTGTTCTGGGGGTCTGTCCTGTTCACTGTAGGATTTACCCAGCATCTCTGGTCTCTGCTAGCTATAACAGATACTAGTATCACCCCCTCTGCCCTGTAACTGGGCTGAGTCCAAAGTCTGGTAAAGGTGGTGCCCTGGAGGGGATTTGCATGAGAATGAATAGCCCCTGGGAAAAATGCTAAGTTTTACAGTTTGGGGTGGAGATTCTGATAAGAAATAAAAGGGATTGAAAGAGAAGGGGAATCAATCGCCATGATGTAGGAATAGAGGAATCAGTTGCCATGATGCAGAAAGAAGCAGCAGCCGCTGTGATGTAGGAATAGAGGAGTCAGCAGCAGAAAATGTAGCCGCAAAGATTGAGAGTTTGGAAATCAGACACCAGAAGTTTTTGAGCTGCCAGGATATAGATTGAGCGTTTTTGGAATCTTTAGTGACTTTGGGACCAGTGACTTTGGAGGCTTTGCAAGTAGCTGAGCGATGGAAACTGCTCCCAGTTTTGTTTTTACTGCAGCCAAAGGAGGAAGGCAGAGGCCCAGAGTGGGTACCTTCCTAAAATGCGTGAGTGCAGTATGTTGGGCCGTCTGGCCACTGTAGTTGCTGTTTTCAGTGTTGTTGGCCTGGTCCTGTGCTGGGGCACCATGGCACCTCTGGGAGCATCTCCAGTTGTTTTCTGTGTCATCCTCGTGAGTTGGAACCTGGCCTACAGTCTGATTGTTGCGCGTCTGCAGAAGCAGGAAGACACCATTTGGAAACATGGCCTATTGTTTGGAAGAGGAGCTCCACAACAGCAGTGGTGGGAAGACACCACCTTTGTTACTTTTCTGGGACTTAAAGGACTGGACATTGCTTTAAATACGGTAAACGGCCATATGTTGACTTCAGTAATTCTTTGCTTTTCCCTGTTTGTTAAATAAATCCCATTGTTATTGTTCCCTAAGCCTGAGTAGTCTTGCAGTTTTGTGCACGGGTGCAGAACCAAGATAGTGACTGGTAAGCAATTTGGGCAGTGCCTTTGGCAATTTTGAAGCCCCATTTGCCTGGTATCACTGTGACAGCTGCAAATACCTCCATATATTACCTGCGGCTCCTAGGGGGCAAAATTGCTCCTGATGGAGAACTACTGCTTTGGTGATTAGTCTTCACCTTATCTTATTAGAGTTTACCGTCAAATAATATGCTTCTTTTATTTTGATGTAATCCCATCTGTTTATCTTGTCTTTCACTTCCTTCGCTTTGAGGGATGAGTCTTTCAAGATTTTGCTGAGATGTATGTCATATAGAGTTTTGCCTATATTTTCTTCTATACATTTTATGGTTTCAGATCTTACCTCCAGGTCCTTTATCCATTTTGAGTTGACTTTTGTGCAGGGTGTGAGGTAGTAGTCTAGCTTCATTTTTTTGCATGTGGCTGTCCAGTTTTCCCAGCACCATATATTGAATAAACTGTCCTTGTTCCACTGCATTTTCTTTGCTCCTTTGTCAAAGATTAGCTGTTCATAGATATGTGGCTTTAATTCTGGGTATTCTATTCGGTTCCATTGGTCTTTCTGTCTGTTTTTGTTCCAGTACCATGCTGTCTTAATTATTATGGCTCTGTAGTATAATTTGAAATCAGGGAGTGAAATTCCTCC